>VDFB02084245.1:0-16243 GCA_007258455.2 Sequoia sempervirens | reverse complement strand
TTTTTTTTTAACATGATGTTACACTTATAAGAGTATACTGGTAGTTATTCCCTTGTAATCAAAATAAATTTGTATTATTATTATTATTGTTAAAATTAGGATCTTAGGATACTAATTATTATAAACAAAATATAAAATAAATAAAATGAGAAATATACAAGCATAGATTTTACACATTACACAAGATATACATGGGGAAAACTCTTTCAGGTAAAAAATCCCATAAAGCATCATTTTACTAAAACACTTATAATAATGGTCTATTATATAACATAGACCGAACTTGGGGAACACTTCTCCATAATTCCACAAGGCCAATATTACCTCATGTGCATATTGATAGAATTCACTATCAATCTCCAAATTCTTTATCTCTCAAATGAGAGGGAACCTCTTTAAATATAGGATAAAGGGTGGCATAATACCTTAAAGGGTATTAGTCACACCTATTCAAAATAAGCATTCATAAATATTTAATAATCTAATAGTATTAGACTATAACTATGTCAAATGGGATACGCTTAATAAAGCATATAATATATAAGGTGTAATAACCTTATATTAGAATATTATATAAATTTAAAAGGGTATGGCCCCTAATAGCATTATGTTCTAACACTCCCCCTTAATGTTAATAGGGGGCATCACATGTCAATTTCCATAAAAAAAAAAATGAAGTACCCTAGTAACGTAGGTCTTCTTTGAAAGTGATAAATAGGGACACAAATATATGCCAAAATAAAAGTCAAGCATTCTAAACTACATGAAAGTCATCTTTTCATAATTTATAATCCTAGTGCTTTAAAATGATGCTATATATGAGGTCTTATAAAGATTTTTATTGGAGCCCGAGTCTCCTCAAATCAACCTCACCCAAGGTTCATTACATAGTGCCTATAGGACTTAATACAATGTGCCCATAGGACTTAATACAATGTGTCGATAGGACTTAATACAATGCTTTTATAATTGGAAGATTTACAGAGAGAAGAATTTTAATAAATTCCCATAGGACTTATACATAGAATTCCTAAAGGAATTGCTAATGCCTAGAGATCTTATGCTTTTCCTATTAGGACTTGCTTAAGCCTGTTGGGACTTAAATATGCCCAAAGGACTCACTAATGCCTGATGGTCTTATGTTTTTCCTATTAGGACTTGCTTATGCCTGTTGGGACTTAAATATGCCCAAAAGGACTTACTAATGTTTAAAGGTCTTATGTTTTTCCTACTCTAGGATTTAGCCACTAGGTAGTGTCATTGACATGCACACTCCCCCTCAATGGCACCACTTGTGGCCAAAAATTGATTTGATTTTGGAGAATTTTTCAGTGCACAAAGGTTTTGATAAGTGATGGCGAAGATTCCCATCTATTTATTATTATTTTATAGCAACCTTTCACTTGAATAGAATTGGAGAGAACTTTTATGATGGAATGTTTTTACTTGAATAAAACTAGAGATAAATTTAAAATGGAATATTTTCACTTAATTGGTATTCCCATGATTTTCTTGATGTTCTTTTCTCTCTTTGGAAATGAGATTCTTTGGTAAGAGTAAAATAACTCCAGCTATCATATAGTAAAGTGGTAATTTTACAAGTATCCATTTAAATCTCTTCCATAAATATTCAAATCCAAACCAATTCTTCATGAGCTACTTTTTTTTTTTGTTGGGGGTTTTGATTAAAAAACCATAGAAGATAGATTTCTTAATAGTATTCCACCATTCATGTTAGAGCACCTGCACCATTTATTTTGAAGACATAATCTATTGTAGATTTCCTATAAATGGAATCACCAACATAGTTAGTAACACAATAATCAAATAAAGTTGATTATGGGTGCATAAAAATTTTATAGTTTTTACATGCATTTGTCATTTGTCAATAATATAGTATTCTTCATAATTCTAGGATATAGTCAATTTGATTGTAGATCATTAGCAAGGTGATCAAAATATATTTGCATGAACATAAGCATGAATAATTAGTCATATTTCTTTCAAGAAAAAAAATAGTCATTGTACTAAAGGTATAGTAATGATGATAAGAAAAAACGAGTGAGCTATCCTTTCCAAGCTTTGCTCCTCAAATAGTTTTATTAGGGCGATAGCCACCCATTATAAGTAGGTACTTTAAACCAATAAATTTAGAGGATACTTGATCATAAAAAATGTTAGCTAAAGAAACACTCAAGAGAGAAAAAAAATATAGTGGAAAAATTATGCTTTGAAATTTTATGCAATTCCAATTTGTTTATCAATGTGTAAGAGTTTGGAAAGATTTTCCCTTACCTTTTCATTCACCTTGTCATCCTTGTGTTTTAGTGAAAGGAAATGAATGCACGACCATCTAATATAACAAGAATGAGAATTCTTTGACAGAGATAATACCCTCCTTAGATCCATGGTGGTTGAATTAGCACATAATTTTTATTTGAGATCTAAATTACTTCCAACAAACTTATGTAAGTAGAATTTCCATGCTTTTTAAGTACTAAACAATCATCCTAAGTTAAATATATAAACTCAGATTATCATAAAAAAACTATCTTAGTGATTTCATCCACATGATTGATTATATGTCAACGACTATTCACATACCTAATGAGGTCGATGGTTATACAATGTATTTTCTCTTTGATCTCCAAAAAAGATCTACTAGAGGTCTTTAGGTGATTTGACAAGTGGTTAGGTAGTTTGGTAAGAATTTTGTGTACATCTTAGTCAACAACTTATTACATTTGAACTTACTCGTGCATACTTTTTACATCCATTTGAAACTATTTCATCCCCCATTTATGAATTAATAGAATATTTTTAATATTTATCATTATGATAGATTCATAGAAAATCATATTAATAATAGAAATATTGTTCATCAAATATACTACAAGAAATAATATTCTCAATTCAATATAATACACATCCTTCATCAAATATCTACTAACATATTCAATGATCTTACATATAGATGTGGAACAAAACTTGTTTTATTTTGTGTTAACGATAGGAGTATCTCCCGACCCAACCCAACGTCCGAAGGAGCGAGCTGAGGTGAGACTAATCCCCTGTGGGGGGACCCTACTGCCCGCAAGCCAGCCCCAACTGGGTAAACTTGTTACACATGAACATATGCTACAAGCTACCATAAAAGAAAAATAATTCGTTCAGTACCAATATTTATATTATTGAGAGGAAGACCATAGATTTTATTGCACATAAAACAAATACCAAAAAAGAGAGGTTTGAAAAAACAAAATATAGAGTTCTAAAGGAATAGGACTATATAACCATGAATTGTGGAACTCCAAAGAAACTATTACAAGAACCAATCAAAAAAGCCATACAAGCTATATCTAACAACAAAAGTAAACTTATCACAATGAAAAAATGCTTATGATGAATACAAGAAACTTTATTTTTCAAATGAAGCCATGACTATCGTGGCCCAAATCCCTTTACTTCATCCTGAAGAAACTTAGTTAGGAACTCACAATAAAAACCATCTTTTTAATTGCAGAGACTTTGATTGGTAAGCAATGACTGAATAAAATATTTGAATGCTTCAATTGTTAATATTTGGTTACTGATTGCATGGTTGATTGTGTATTCATGTGTTTGAGCATGGAAATATTCGTATGATGTAATCCTAAATTAGGACTACAAAAATATTTCAAATGTCTTCATCAATGAAACCATTGAATAAATTAGCAAGAACTTTATTAATATTGTGGAGGTTCATGTTATATTCAATGTTGTAATGAGTCGGATTGAGTTTGTTCAGGACTCAAGTGACATGGAAAATCCAAACAAAGTAGAAAAGAGAGTAGCTCAATACATGGGATTGATTCAATATTTAAGTGGTCAAGAACACCCAAAAAAGAAAAAGTACATAAATTTTATTAAACGCATAAAAAAGGTATACGCGGTGAATATATCATTACAATGAATTGTTGGTGATGAATTGTATACGCGATGAATATATTGTGATGATGAATTGGTAGTGGTATATCAATCATGGTGAATTGTTGACAATGAATTTACCTGAACCCAACAATAAACATGGGCAACACAAAAAATTAACATAGAAAAAACAAGACACCAATAGGAAAAAAGAATTGGACAAATAACCACATGAAAGGAAGTCAACTCTGATTAGTTTTGGAGAAGCTGAGGAATCAAACAAGTACTTTGTACAAGTAAAATCCCTAGAAATATGTCAAGTGATATCAAGGTCAACCAATTGGGTGCAAGGTGAAAATTGAGTAGGAACAATATAAATAGGGTAAACCCCCATAAGAGAAGGTTGTTTTCATTATTGATGTTGTTTCCACTGTTAGAAATTGTTAACATTCTTATCTTACTATCCACAACTAAATTTCGTGTCCACAAGTATTGTAGACAAAATAAGAGTGACGTCTCTTTGGATAGTTATCATTTTTCATATTTAGATTTTTACATCGAACATGTTCTTATATGAACATTACTTATTGACTTTAATAATCAACGACTGAGAATGTGGTTGAATGATGGTTGACCATTGAAAAAGATTTGACCATTCGATAAACCCAATATAAAATAATTAAAAATAATATTAAAAAAATAAAATACTTTATACAAACAAAAAAATAAAGAAAGAAAGCAAATAATTAAATATTGTTTCTAATTTTCCACTAATTCAAAGTGTATAAATTATATTATTATTATTATATATATAAGTTGTTATAATTTATATTTTCTATTGTTTTTCAATAGATATATTTTTTATGATATATTTTTTTATTTAGATTATAAAATATAATTTTTTAGAATATTTTTAATTTCATATTAAGAAATAAAATTACATTTTATATTGATAAGTAGGAGGTATTTTTCCACAGCGTGTCACATTATGATATTGCTATCAGGATTCAACCGTGTAGTTTCGAGTCAATGAGTCAACCGTGTAGTTTCGAGTCAAACTCATTGACCCATGTCATAAAACATGGGTCAATGAGTTTGACTCGAAACTACACGGTTGAATCCTGATAGCCATATCATAATTTGACACGCTGTGGAAAAATACCTCCTACTTATCAATTGGTGAGCTAAAGGGGCTCTATTATGAATGGTTCATAAGGCACAACACTTGTTGAAGGTTTTGCAAATGGGGTAACAACTCAAGCGGGCTTAACCTTGGAGAAAACTCCCTGGTTAAGCGCGCTTGAGCTGGAGCAGTACTGGGATGGGTGACCTCCCGGGACGGACCAGTGCTTCACCTCTGTGAGCATCACCTAGATGCAATGAGTGCTAAGTGGACCATTCGATGTCATGAGCGATGGGTTCTTGTTGAACCACTACTCATGAAACATGGGTCAATGAGTTTGACTCGAAACTACACGGTTGAATCCTGATAGCAATATCATAATACATTTTATATGTTTAAATATTTTTAGTATTATAAATTTTTACATATATTATTAATTAAAATATGAAATATATTATAAGTTTAATATTTACCTATATTTATTTTTTAATTAATAATTTCTATTAATTTTTGAAATATTTATTATTACTTTTTTATGGTATTTATTTTTTATTTTAGATTATAAAATATAATTTTTTAGAATATTCTTAATTTAATATTATGAAATAAAATTATATTTTATATCTTTAACTATTTTTAGCATAATAGTACAATATTTAGATATTATATTTTTAATATTTATATACACTATACATTATTAAATATAAATATAATTTAAATTTTTACATATATTACTTATTAAATATATTATAAGTTTAATATTTATCCATATTTATTTTTAAAATATATATTACATTTAAATATTGAAAAATATATTCAATTTATATTTATTATTACATATTATATGAAATATGATGCAAATTATTAAATATAAATATTATATACATACACTCCCTTTTCGTCCCACCCTATCTCTATCTCTCTACCTCTACCTCATCTTTACTACTTTTCTCTATCACCTCCTATATCTCTCTCTTTCCCTCTCTATATATTCCTCTCTCTACCTCTCTCTCTATATCACTTCCTATATTTGTCTTTCTATCTCTTCATCTCCCCCTCTGTCATCGTCTCCCTCTTTCTATCTCTATTTCTCCCTCTCCCTCTTTCTCTCTCCTTCCATTGCTCCCTCTCTATATGTTTATCTATCCTTCTCAAACCGCTTCTATATTTCCCAAGTTATATATAGATCTCTATCCCTATCTCTTCCTCTCTCCTCATCACTTCCTCTTTCCATTTCTCTCTACTTATCTCTCCTCTCTCTATTTCTCTCCCTCCCTCTCTATCTATTTATAAACATATATCTCCCTCTCTATATCTCTCCATATCTTTCTCACTCATATACACACACTCCCTCTTTCTCCTTCCCTACCTCTATCTCTATCTTTCTATATTTTCGCCTATCTATACCTCTATCTATTATTTATCTCTATCACCTTCTTTCTCTCTCACTATTTCCCCCTCTATCTCTATATCCCTATCTCTCCCCACCTCTCTATCTATATCTCATTATTTCTACCTCTATCTCTTTCTCTCTCTCTCTCACTCCTCTCTATCTCTTTCTATCTATGTCTCTCTACATCTATCTCCCTATATCTCTCCCTATACATCTATATCATTTCTCTCTCTCTCCCCTTCTCTCTCTATCTTATTCACTCCATCTCTTCTACTCTATATCTTTAACTTTATTTCTCGCTCAATCTCCCTCTCACTCATCTCTCCATCTCTTTCTATCCATATCCTTCTCTATGTATATCTTGAAAGGAAGCCAGGCGAGTGGAAACAACTTCCTACACTAATCTAAGTAGGGGAGAGTTACAAAAAAAAATTCTTTTAACATCTTATACAGTTACAATAAGAGAAGCACATAGAGAATAAAGGAATATAACAACAACAAACACATATAACAGTGACACCAAATATACATGGGGAAAACACTTTCGAGTAAAAAACCCCACCCTCCAAAAGCACATTACTTCTATATTACTTCAAATAGGAGTTACAATACAACCCAAGTACAAATATTCTATGCAAGTGCTTTGAAACAAACACCTATTCTAGAGTTAACCCGATAACACTTCGTTATCTGCAAACAAACTATACATTCTACAATGCAAGGCATACATTTTTATAGAGAATACAAGCTAAGAGATGCTTCTAGAAGAGGATGGGCATCCAAATACACATATATCTCCCTCTCTATATCTCTCCATATCTATCTCTCACTCATACACACACTCCCTCTTTCTCCTTCCCTACCTCTATCTCTATCTCTCTATCTTTTCACCTATCTATACCTCTTTATATTACTTATCTCTATCACCTTCTTTCTCTCTCTCTTTCCCCCTCTATCTTTATCTCCCTCTCTCCCTCCCCCTCTCTATCTATATCTCATTATGTCTACCTCTACCTCTTTCTCTCGCTCACTCCTCTATCTATCTATTTCTATCTATATCTCTCTACATCTATCTCCCTATATCTCTCCCTATACATCTATATCCTTTCCCTCTCTCCCCTTCTCTCTCTATCTCATTCACTCCATCTCTCTCTTCATCTCTTCTACTCCATCTCTTTATAATTCTTTCTTTCTTGATCTCCCTCTCACTCATCTCTCTATCTCTCTCTCTTCATCTCTTCTACTCCATCTCTTTATAATGTCTCCCTCTCACTCATCTCTATCTCTTTCTATCCATATCCTTCTCTATGTATATCTCCCTCCCTCCCCCCCCCTCTCTCTCTCTCCCTATCCCCATATCTATAGTTATATCTCAAACTCTCTCTCCCTTTATCTTACCATATATCTCTATAACCATTTTTTTCTCTCTCTATTTCTCCCTATTTATATCTCTTTCTCCATCTCTATTGCCTTTCTCTACTACTATTTTTCTATCTCTTTATCTCTCTCCATCTCCCCCTCTCTCTATATGTCCCATATCTCTATCTTTATATCACTCTATCTTGCCATGTATCTATCTCTCTTCCTCTTCCTCTTCCTCTTCCTTAACTCTTTTCATCCCTCTTTTTCTCTATTTCCTATTCTCATCCTCTCTCTCTCTATCTCTCTGTATCTTTATTTCTCCCTCTCTCTCTCTCCCTCTCTCTCTCTCTCTATATATATATATATATATTTATATATCTCTTTGGCTCCCTCTTCCTCTCTCATTCTATATTCATCTCTACCTCTATCTATTTGTATCACTCTTCCTCTCTCACTCTATATTTATCTCTACCTATATATTCCTCTCTCCCCCTCTCCCTCTCTCTCCCTATCTCTCCCCCTCCCTCTTCATAAACCTTCATTATCTTCTTGATTCAGAGGTTTTTTTTCACTCATTTTTAGAGACCTTTGTTACACAAACAATATCATTTTCTAAATGGCCAACCAATTGAACTCATGTAATACACAAATTTATGCAAAAATAGGCTTAAATTTTCCTTAATTGGAATTCCACACCTGCACACCAAGGTGTGATTGCTAGTTTAGCATATTTTTAATGAGGAATATGATTTTTATAAGATTTTTTACATTTTAAATTAATTTTTTGTAGATTTTATTGATGTGATTTAAGAATCATGATGTAATTATGTAAAAGCGTATATATGGGTTGATTTGTGTTTTGTAATCCATGTAAACTTTCAAAGTGTAGATATAAATTTATATGGGAATTTTGAAATCCCACCTCAAGGAAGATTTTTATTTCTACCTTATAATTTTTATCTTTTATTGAGACTCCACTTTTTCTAGAATCACTTAGATTGTCAATTTTGACACAATTAATCCACACTTTGAGATTGAATTATGAACTTCTATAAGGTGACTTAATTTTATTGCAAGACCAAATTTTCTTACATTTCAAAAAATATTCAAGATTTTTGAAAGGTTTTGACTAATATTGAGATTCTATCATAATAAAATAATTTATAATTAATTAGATTATGATATATAATACTTAAAAATGGACATCATGTACCTTACAATATTATATATGCACTTGAAATTCACCAAAATGAAATTCAACCTTGTTGGAATGAATCATACTTAAATAGCTCCATATAATTACCTAAGGAGGTGAAAACATATTCCAAGCTTTATGAAATGAATCTATAATTTTCACAAATCTCAAAATAATTGATGTTAACTTTGTCCAAAACATGATGATACAAATAATTTGAGAAAATAACTAAATAAATTTAATTTTAATGTAGTAAATGATTAGCGCAACCTAATTGGTTCTGATACCATGTTAAAATTAGGATCTTAGGATACTAATCATTATAAACAAAATAGAAAATAAATAAAATGAGAAATATACAAGCATAGATTTTACACATTACACAAGATATACATGGAGAAAACTCTTTGAGGTAAAAAACCTCATAAATCATCATTTTATTAAAACACTTACAATAATGGTCTATTATATAACGTAGACCAAACTTAGGGAACACTTCTCCATACTTCCACATGGAAAATGATACCTCATGTACATATTGATAGAATTCACTATCAATCTCCAAATTTTTCATCTCTCAAATGAGAGGGAACCTCCTTAAATATAGGGTAAAAGTTGGCATAATACCTTGAGGGATATTAGTCACACCTATTCAAAATAACCATTCATAATTAATTAATAATTTAATAGTATTAAACTATAATCATTTCAAATGGGATATGGTTAATAAAGTATATAATATATAAGGTTTAATATTAGAACATTATATAAATGTTACAAGGGTATGACCCCTAATGACATTATGTTTTTAACAATTATCCTTTTTAAGTTGAACATATATATATATATATATATATATATATATATATATATATAATATTTTCATATATAAATTATATAATTGTTAATATAATAAATAGTAGGAATTGGTGTATATACATATATTTTTAACCACTTAAATTTTGGGATATATATACATATATACATGTGTATATATATCACAAAAAATGAATATATTAAGTAAATATCATATTGTTATATCACAAAGATTGAATATATTAAGTAAATGTCATATTGTTGTGTTTTTTATTAAGGAACAAATAGGTTTTGAAGGGAACCCAAAACCCTTAACAGTAAAAGAGTGACATATACAACATTAAAAAAATCCAAATGAAAAATAAAACAATGCCCACAAAGAAGAAAACAATGGAATCCAAGGCAGCATAGCAAAAAGCCAACAAAAAATCACCAAAAGTCTAGCCACTAGGCCAAATTCTTGAGGATCTCCACCGCCTCCTGCTCAAGCTTGTTCATATTAATAGCAGAATTCTTTATTTCCTGGATGTTCACAAGAGCCTGGTATGCCTTCCTCTTCAGGTTCGCTCGGGTTGTGTTGCTCGACCCTCCACCTTCTAGTTGGCTTTCCTCTTTCTCCACATCCACGTACACAACTGTCCTAACCTGATATGCATTTTCCAAATTCTCCACCATCGTGTTCATGGTCTTTGCTGTAGATTTTAAAATTTTATGATTCATTTCTAGCACCTTGTGGAGGGATCCTTTTATATTCCTTAGCTTTTCCTCCATCTCAAACAGCTTACCATCATGATTACTTTTGAAATGTTGTAAATCCTCAACAATTTTCTTAAGGCACTCCACCATGTATTTATTTTCTTCCTCAGTCCATAAATCGGTGGCCTTAAATCTGTCTATGTTATTATTGTCGTCATCCTTCTCCATTTTACTGTTCAGAGCCTTCTTATTTAGCTTAATTTCTTTAATCTCAAAAAACACCCATCTAATTAACTTGAAAAAATCCACAGACCCATTACGGGCAATAGCAATAATATCATCAGGGAATTCACGTTCAACTTTAAAATAATGGTACTCCGCCTTAAGATCCCTGGGAAAACAAGGCCTCTCCTCTCTATCAGTAGCAAGGTAACTGGAATATTCAGAAGAAGGGGTCAACTGCGAATCCTCCTCATTAACATCATAGGATGGGTCCTCTAAGACCTTTCTCTTTCCTTTCTTCTAGGGAGAGACACTAGATTTCCTTTTCCCCTTAACAACGACCCTACCCTTAGAAGAAGGGGTCTGGTGGGACAAAGCTGGCATGGCTTTAAAATGATCATGAATTAAAACAAGTAGACCTTCATGGAGGATGGAATGCCTAGTCATATTTTGTCTATAGTTTTGCAAATTTGCATTCAGAGAAGAAGCAAGATAGAAAGGGAAAGAAACCCTAACCTAATGCCTGAAATGGTTGAGGAGCATGAAGTGATACCCAAAAACCCTAGTATAATGGCCATCCAATGTAATGTACTCCATTAGCACATTCAACACATTTCTCCAGTGCAAGACAATCCTCACAGAATCATAATAACTTTTTGTCGTCCTTTGTAGGTCCTCCTCCTCAGACTTCAGAAATTTGTGGACTGCTTGGTCAGAGAGTTTCCTATCTTTGTAGAACTTAATACCCTCCATGGAAATCCTCGTAACCTCTACAATTAGTTGCTCATTAATGACCAAATTTCTCCCAAACAAATTTATCTCATCATCCTTCCAGCCCTTGGAAAAACACCTAGTAACGTTCGGATCCCAACCATGAAGTTTTTCAATGAAGATTGTAATCCCGCCCTTCTCTAGCATCTCCCAGAGCTTAGAATTGTTTCTTAATGCCTCACAGTCCGCCGGCTCCACCCTACGACTCTCACTACCCATGTTGGTAACCTTGCAGGATTGTTTAGAAATCTCTGTAAGTATGAATAAACTGGCCTTTGAAATGCCTAGAAAGAGTGTGAAGCTCAAATCATTCAAATCAAAAGTATTAAAGTTAAGCTTTGACCAACAATGAATAATAATTAATCTGTAGTCTTGAGACTGCATGACAAGACACTTAGACATCATTTGTTGGTACGGGGAGTTTTCACCTTCCTATGAGTTCGATCATACATCAACCTCCAGCTCATCACTCCTCTACCAACTCATCTTTTCCTTCGTATGACCCCCCTTGTTGGCAAAAAAATTTGTCACCGTATTAATTTCCCTAAAAGCATGAGAAATATAGCATTTTTCAAAGTTACTAATAATCTCCTTAGAAAGGTTAATCCAATTCTCTATAGACCAAGAGGGTTTTTGTAGGCCCTTTATGCATTGAATAATATTGTTCAAATCCCCTTTAATCCAAACATTTTTGAAATTCAACTGACTAGCCAGATTCAAAACTTGAAATGCCCCAATAGCTTCAGCCATGTGGTTGCTCTGAATACCCAAGGGGAGAGCCACCGCAACAATGAAACAACCATTCTCATCCCTAATCACACCCCCACACCCAACAGACCCAGGGTTACCCTTGGTCGCCCTATCAAAATTGATTTTGACCCAGCCAGGAGGAGGGAGGCTCCAATAGATACCATCTCTAGGTCCATTAGTAGACTTGAGAAGATTAGACATATCAACATTAACCTTCCAAGAATCAACCACTCTAAGCTCATACTCTTGAAAGCTAACCTTTCCCTTAGCATTGATCTTGCTATTGAGCATATTGAAGTTCTCTCTCACAACCTTGATAATCTTTCCAAAAACAACTTCCTCCGAAAGAGCCATATCCCTAAAGATTCTATTATTATGCTCTTTCCAGATTCCCCAGGAAAGGTGAGGGAAGACATAGCTCCAAAGAAGATTCAACACACGGTTGCTTGAAGGGGCCTTTCACTGATTGTAAAAATCCAAGATAGTTATAGGAAAAACCCAGCTAAGATCCCACAATTGCAAAATCTTGCACCAAATAGCATAGGCAAAAGGACAAAGGAGAAAAATATGTGAAGAAGATTCTGCCTCTACCTCCACACAGCAAAGGTAACATCTGTTAGGAAAAGAGAAACCACGTTTACAAAGGTTGTCATTAGTCAACAGTTTATTCTGAAGGAGGATCCAAGCAAAAATGTTGACTTTCGGAATTAGGCTGTGCACCCATGCCTTCACCCAAATAGGGTAGGGGGTGAAAGAATAACAAGAGGCCACCGCTAAAGAAATAGAGTAACTCCCTAATGAGGACAACTTCCAAACCAAAGAATCCTCTTGGCCCTGCGAGCTGAGCACAATGGAATTAAGGAGAAGCTGCAATAGTTAGAGATCTAGACTAATAGAAGAAATATCAACCCACTGATTATTACTCTAGCAATCCCTAACCAAGATTCCAAACCTATTTTTACAAGCCTCCATATAATTCTTGAAGATAGGGATATTACACAGACAATCATTTCCTATCCACTGGTCTTCCCAGAACAATATTTTCTTACCATCTCCAAGTTTCCAAGACACTCCTTTACCAGCAAGGTCCCTAGCCTTAATGACATTGTTCCAAAGGCTTAAGCTAGGGCGGAGATTCTGAGAACTAAGAAAGTCTTTGAAGGATTCAAGCCCCCCGCAGATATTTACTACGCTAGATAGTATTCCATTCACAGGTGTCAACATATGATCTCCAAACATGTTTCGCCAAGAGAGCTTTATTAAACACTCTAATGCTCCTCAGTCCAAGGCCCTCATACTTTTTAGGTCTACACACATTCTCCCAAGCAACCAATGGAATCGTCTTCTTCTCCTCAACCCCTGACCAAACGAAGCGTTTTTGGATCTTTTCCATAATTTTAGCAAACTTGGTAGGAATCTTAATCAGATCGAGGGCATAAACAGGTAAATTCTGAAGAGAGGCCTTGAGTAACAGAACCTTACCAGCTTGACTCAAAAGGGCCCCTTTCCAGCTAGCCAACTTCCGATTAAACCTATCCACAAGAGAAATCCAAAATGATTCTAGAGGTTTGGTACCCAAAGGAAGACCCAAATAAATGGAAGGAAGAGAGTTAACAACACAGCCTAAAATGTTTGCAATCTTCCATTTCCTATGCTCAGGGGTATTGAAAAAGAAAAGAGAACTTTTCGCCCTATTAATTTTTTTCCCTAAGCCTTTCTCATAAATCACAAGGGAGCTCTTCAGTGTTCTGGCTTCTCCAATAGTTGAGCTTCCCAAAAGAATCATGTCATCCACAAATTGCTGATGTGAATAGGCCAGATTCTCCGAAGACGGTTTTAACCCTTTCAAACTTCCTTCCATCACTTTTTTGTGTAGAAGCCTTCCCAAACTTTCCACCATAAGGGTAAAGAGAATAGGAGACACATGATCTCCTTGTCTAACTCCTCTTGACGCTTTAAAAAAATGGGAAGGAGAACCATTGATAATGACATAAGTACTAGTAGTTGATATCATTTCCCGTATCAACTACAAAAATCTTTCCGAACACACAAAAGCTTTTAAAACTTTGATAAAAAACTCCCACTCCACCCTATCATAGGCCTTAGACATATCCAGCTTGAGCAAAAATCCCTGGTTTTTTGAAGCTTCGAGATAATGAATGTTCTCATGAACTGTGATAATGGAGTCCAAAATCTGTTTGCCAGGAACAAAACCACTATGTTGGGGAGATATCAATAGTGGAAGAATCCTAAGAATCCTAGTAGTAACCACTTTAGATATGATTTTATAAAAAGAGTTGCATAAACTAATTGGACGAAAGAAATCAAAAGCATCAGCACCAGGGAACTTGGGAATGAGAACAATAAAAGTAGCATTAATCTCTTTCAACAATTTCCTGGATCCAAAAAACTCCTTGACAACATTAACCACATCATCAGCCACAATCTCCTAGAAGACTTGGAAAAAGAACATAGGCAACCCATCGGGACTAGGGGCCTTATTCCCTTCAAAAGAAAAAATAGCCTTCCTGACCTCTTCCGGTGAAGGGATAGCAGTAAAAAGTCTATTTTGATGCTCATTCAGAGTATTAGGGATAGCCTCAATGATAGTTTGTTGAGCATTCACATCCAAACCCTCTTTAGAAGAAAGAAGGTTATCAAAGAACTAGATGGCCTCATTCCTGATCTCATCCTCTTCAATTTTAACACCATTCTTCATAATATGGGTAATGTGATTGGAAGCCCTGTGTTTCATAGTGGTCATATGGAAAAACTTGGTATTCTTATCCCCAGCAAAAAGCCAAATCGATCTGGATCTCTATTTCCAATATTCCTCTTCTTTTGAGATAATATCATGGTATTTTGTAAGAATTTCATTTTCCCTAGATAAGAGATCACCCACATAACCATCTTTTTGGATTCAATCCTAAATATCCTTTAAATCATACTAAATAGTAGACTTAGTAGCAAAGATATCCCCAAAAACTTCCTTATTCCAAATTTTGACCTTGGTTTTGACCTCACCAAGCTTCTTAGCTACTCTAAACATAGCAATACCACTAACATTTATATTCCACCACTCTTGAATGCAGTCAAAAATATTAGGATGAGATAGCCACATTCTTTCAAATCTAAAGGGGAAATTTATCTTACCTGACATCGAGTCAGCCACAAAGCTTATAGGGAATGATCCGAGCCAATTCTAGAAAGAGCATTTAAAGAGAAGAAATAATCCTTCAACCAGTTATCCAAAATTAAGGCCCTGTCAAGCCGAACTTGGATAAGGTCACTCCCAACCCTCCTGTTAGACCAGGTATAGGTAGCCCCCTTGAGGTCCACATCATGAAAACATTGAAAGTTGATGAAATCCATTAGATCCAGTTTGCTATCCATCTATATTTGAGAGCCCCCAAATTTTTCCAACTCCAACAACGACGTGTTAAAATCCCCCATGATAATCCAGTTCTCATTAGGAAAGCATAACCTAAAAGACTCAAGTCTTTTCCAAAAACTCCTTCTCGCATATTTATTATTGGGTGCATAGATATTAGACAAAATCCAGCTGAAATCATATCTGATATGCCTGAATCTGGTAGCCACATGATTGGCATCTTCCCAAACTGGAGTACCTTGGAGGTGATCTTGATTCCAAAAAGTTACTAAACCTCCAGAAGCCCCCTCTGAACTTCTACCTTGTACGCCACCATTCTTGAAGATCTTAATCTTTTCCATCCTATCTTTAGGCATCTTAGACTCTTGAACAATTAAATTATCAGGTTTGTGGTCCCTAGAAAAATTGTGCAAAATCTCTTGTTTATGGGAATTGTTTAGCCCTCGAATATTCCATGATATAAACTTCATTTCTTTGATGGAGTATTGCTTCTGCATAAATCCAAGATGTTTCTTTGAACCCCATCTGCAATATTTTGGATGCATTCCTATTCTCTATGCCACTTTGTTGATTTTCTGCCTGAACTTCTCTGGGTTCCAACATCCACTCTTGATCTAT
>VDFB02084243.1:0-27561 GCA_007258455.2 Sequoia sempervirens | reverse complement strand
AATTTCCAATCTGCCCTTCAAAGCCAAAATTCCCCATTATATACCAATTTATTTGCTAATATGGGCTAAAACCATATTATTTTGCAAATATACCCATATCTCCAATATCTCCCATTTACATCTAAAATATTTCAAATTCCCCTTAAAATATCTTTAAAATAATTCTTAATCCATTCAAGTAATCCTAACCCATTTTTAAAAATAATGTCTCTTATAATTTAATCCTTACAAGATAATCCTTGAAATATTCTAAACCCCCTTTTAAATCATAAAAATCTTTAACCAAATATTTTAAGCCCCTGAAAATATTATAATTCGTTGAAATATGAGGAAGGTGGTTAAAGGGGTTAATTTTTTTAAATATAAGTTTACGGGCTTTATTTCTATCCTTGTTTTATGGGTAGGGAAAGAGGATTTTAAGGGATAAAATCCCAACAAATCCTCTTCTCTCTTTTTTTAATTTTTAAACCAGATGTTTCTTCTTTAGCAAATATAGTTGAATCCATATCTTTTTCCACTTATTTGGTTCATGTTAGTGCCAAGTCACTAGTCCCACCACGTCATCAGCCATGTGTCCTACCAAGTGTCAAGTTTTGGTGATGCCACGTCACCACTTTGACCTAGTTTGACCACAACTTTGACTAGTCAGAAATTCCACATATGGACTCAGATTTGGTCTGTTCAAAATGTGCCTGAAAACTCTTGATGAGATCTATATGATGGAACTTGCATAGAAATGTTCCGTGATCATTAATTTTTTTGGTTGACTAGCCTTGACCTCATTTTGACCAAACTTTGACCAAGCATATCTCGGGCGTACAATCTTCTTTTGATGCGATTCAAGTTGCCTCAGGACTATGTAAGTGAGCACTATGCAATGGAGTTGGTTCCATATGATTTTGAGACTGTGAATTTTAAGGTCTTCTAGATCCTCCTGGATCATATAGAAATATGTGTGCACATAAAAACATCATGTAACACTAGATATACATGGAAAAACCAATATGGGAAAAACCATGGTGACAAAGCTTGCTTGAGTCTACTACTCAAATCCAGGGTCACAATCCAAATCTCTATTACAATTCTTTTAGGGCTACAACCCAAGGATGTATCAACTGCCTAATTTAGAAGAAACCACTTCAAGGATGCAACAACACCTTAATTCAAAAGCCACATATTCAAGGAGACTACAATCCCTTGTTCTGAACCACAACTTAGTATAATAAGAACAATCTTAAATATGTAGAGACTTGATTCTATAAAACTTGAGATGCATCAATACATACAATACATTGTTGCACTTATTGCAACTTATTTTATGATGTTGAAGTAGCACTCTCAACAACACACACCCTAATATCCGCACTCTCCTCTGCACATAGAACAATCACTATTCTATCTTGTTGCTCTACTCTTCTTTCCCTTTCTGTAGTGTCTCATACATCTACATTATACGCTCTCTTCTCTCTCTACCTCCACTGTACAAACAATGAATATACTTATGTTCAATACCTTGTGCACTTGCAAAACTCACACATATACAACATATACAACTTTTTCAACTATTCTCATATATTTTTCATTTTGTTTAACTACACCATTCTACAATCTCAGCCTCGAGATTCTAACCACCGTTCAAATCTTCTCAAATATTCTATTAAGGTTTCCTTAGCTTGCAAACTTCACCAGCAAGCTACATTTTCCTCAAGCCATACACCACTATCCAACTCATCATTAATTCATCTGATAGGGTCTATCAGATATCTTCATTGTCACTCTAACTTTGCATTGAGATGATTACACATTTAATTCAATTACAAATTATTTTCCTCATTCTCTCTGTCAAACCCTAAAATTTAATTATGCATTCAATGCATTATTCTATTCATCCAATATGATTTGATCTCAATCACCTATTAGGGTTTACCACATATCTTGCTCTACACCATACATGTGCATCGAGCCTCACAACATTAAATTCTATCTTAGAAATTTTGCTAAGAATAGCAACCCATGAAACCCTAGAATCATATATGTATTAAATGTGTTCTCTTGTTCAATTGATTTGATTCGATCTCGATCACCTCTGTAATCTATTCCACTATCTTGGTGTAGCTAGACCAATTAACTCCTTCCTCTATGTTAGTTACTAGAAGAAATCCCCATTCACAAAGAGTTAGCCATTTGTGATTACTGCATTCAAATCTAGGTCATTGATCTTCGCACCACAATCCATTGGCTCTATTTCATCATCATATCTTTAAACCTTTTCCGTTAGATCAAATAACCTTAATCATGAGCCATTGATCTACACTAACTAATGATCTCCTTTGGATGAATCGCCTTTTGATCTCCATCATCAATCTCCTACATACATGGCTTGCCATGTCATCTAACCGGGCCCATAATCTACATGTCATCCATTTCATTTCCATGTCATTTGCAACACTGAGGTGAATGATATATCGAGCAATCATTCATTTCCATCTATTAACCATCATCACACTCGATTCCCACAATCAGTAGCATACTCTTAGCGCCCAGTTGCTAAAAACCTAAATCTTAGAACTTCTTGTTGGACGTTATGAAGTTCTAAAAACCCATGACACATCGATAATAAAGAGAACCTATGAAACTCCTTTGAAAATGACTAAGTTACTTTGATGAAAACAAAAACACCCAATACATCATTCTAATGTGGGGTCCACATGTTTTCCTCACATATCTACATCATTGCAATGTCATAGCTTTGTAATCGACAACAAGGATTTGGATTACCATTTACTCAATCCCATCATGCCACATGTCTACATCGTCATTATGGTTGGGTCCCACATGAAGTGATTCCTTACTCCTTATCGCTCCATTGCTTAGTTGCTAAATCGGGAGGTTTCAAAGCTTGAAAACCCCATGACATAGGTTAGTAAAACTTGGAACCTTGTGATTCCATTCACTTTCACTGAAAACAAGGAGATCGCTAAGTTAGAAGGTTTCAAAACTTGGGAACCCTGCGACATACATTTGGAAAACTTGCAACTCCATGACTCCATTCACTTTCACTGAACTAATGGTAATGTATATCCTTAAAGCTCTAGACAAAAGGGTTGGTCACCCGCATGACTATAAAGTCTTAAGTTGTAACTAATGCAACATACAACCAATGATACTAGGTCAACATCAAAATATAACATTTTGAGGACACCATGATTGCAACTCTACAGTTTAATTAGTAAACCCTAATTTTTTCTATGAGAAAACAAATTTCATTTTTGGACATGTTGTACATCCTCTAGCCTTGCACAATACCTTTCTAGAAATCTCTCTAAAAACCCATCATGAATCTGCCAGTGAATTCACCATTAGGACCATTGCTCTCTCATCCATCTTCCTTAATCATGCCAACAAACTCCTTTGCTTGATTTTCCCTTTTGACATCAATGACAACTATATGCACTTCAACATAGGATCTACACACTTCTCCTCTGATCCCCTTTTGACATCAATGACAACATATTCCAACAATCTCCCCCTTTTTCATTGCTGGAAAAAATTAAATGCTCAATGATACCAATTAATCAATTCAACATTTGTACCTATATCATCTTTACTTTCTCCTTCTATTGTTGCTTTCTCTGATGCTCCTCTTTTAGCATTTGCATGACTTTCTCCCTCTTGCTCAAATAATTGAGAATTTGCATACTTTCTGCCCCTTTGACATCAATGGCGGAGAGATTTCCCCTCTTGAATGTATTTTTCTTCATTGACAAGTAGTGCAAAGGGTCTAGCTATATTCTAATATCCTCTTTGGACATTTCTTCTTCTTTGCTCATCCTTATGAGTGTCTTCATAGTTGTCTCTCTTATGCTCTACTTTGAGCATTAATCATTTCTTTTCCCTCATGCTCAATTCTTTTGTGCACTTGCTAATCCTTTCTCCTTTTCACTATCTCAGGGCACCATACTGCTGCAACCTTCACTTCTTCTTAGCATGGGAAAGGGACTTAGCTCCCCCTTTGACTGATACCAATTGAAAATATTTTTTTTGTACAAATTTCTACATTCGACCTTTTTACTACAATGGAAATACCATATGCTTCAACTGCTCTGTATGAATAAAAATATTTGATTTCATTCAAAGTTCCATTACATGCTCAGCACCAATTAGGTCTAATATAAATTATAGATATTCTTATTCATGATTTCCGCCAATTGAATCATATACTTGACACCAATTGATGATATCATGTCCTGATACTAATTATCATTTTGATACTAATTGTGAATGTGTTCACTTTATGTTATGTACAAATTGATATCCTGGACTGCACTGTATCAAGTATAACTTTGATTTGATGCCTATAGTTGCTCCCCCCTTAGAGATTCCTCCATACTCTTCTGTTGGTCTACTCACACATTTGCTTTAATCCAAGTTTTTCATTTCATCTATACCAGCTAAACTAATCATACAATTGATTTGCTAACTAAAGGAACTCCCCTTGAGATCACACAACAATTTCTTCTCACCAAACTTGACTATTTGTATCCTTTTGGGCTCTGTAATAACTAGACTATTCTAAAAAAAATATAATTCTCTAATAGCAATTTGATAAAAATATACACAAATCAGTTTCCTCTTAGCCATAACTCTTCCTCTTACAGGAAAGAAGTATTTCTCTTGACAGAGCATCTACACCACCTTTTCTTCAAGAACTGATACCAATGGTTTATATAAATTTCTTTAGAAAACTCTCCACCATTTACTAATTTTCTTACACCTTGACATGCATTTCAAGGAGCAAGAATGTGACCATAAATCTGCAACCATCAAGTCGTTAGAAATTTGTAAAACATATTTTACGTGACTTGATCTCTCCTTCTTCATTTATAGGGATGAATGAAACACTAATTTAGCTCCCCTTGGACTTATGGCCCATCACTACAAATTAGTGATGTGAGGCATAAGCAGCCTCATGGAGCACTGCCTACCAGTCTTTCTCTCTCCAAACCTTCTTTGCATTTTTCTCTGTCTGACTGGCCTTCTTCTTAGGAATATGTGAACCATTGTTCACATTGGGGGACATATTCCTTTTCTCACTATGTGCTTTTGGTCTTACAAGATTCATTTTACAATGTTTTGCAAAGTGACCAAAATTGTAGTAGTTAAAACACATCACACACATGTCTATAATAGGAGCCAATGAATTTATATGCATATGGTCTTTGTTCCTACTAGGTGATACTCTACATTCTCTATCCTTATGACCAAATTGATTATAGGTATAACAGTAACCATTAAACGATGGGGAGTACCTGGTCATAATATTCCTCTGAATAGGATTATGAGGTCTTCTTTGATTTGGCTTCTTTATGTATCTCATCCTAGTAAATCCTTCTGAATCAACTCCCATAATGTTTCCTTTTTCTTTGATGCCTTGGGACTGATTTTTCCATCTTCTTATCTGCTGCAGTCATCTTCTTCTAATAAGAAAGAATTGAATAATTATTCCTTTTCTTGTTTTCAATAGGTCTCTTATCTTCTTTGACTCTCTTATTCTCTACAACTAGCTTCTTTTCTTCTTTTGTCTTGTTCGTCTTAGCAGTTCCCTTATCATATTTTCCGTTTCCATTGGTACTTTCACTAGAGCAAATTGTGTAGGCTTCCTCTTCCTCTGTGCAACATCCTTCTTCTAACTTTAATTTTTCATACAATTTTGTAGAAGTACTAGTAGAGAAACTCATTCCTTTCTCAAACCCAAGGCTAGATTTTTCTTTGGGTTTTGATGGATTTTGTGATTTCACTAATTCATCAAGTATCTTAGAGCCACCTTTCAACTTCAAGCCTTTTTCAATATGCTCTTTAGCAATTGCTAATTCTTTTCTCAATGCCTCTACTTCTTCTTTCAACTTTATGCACTCTTCCGATTTAGATTGTAGTTTAGTCTAAACTACATCTTTTGCTCTTATTTCTTCTTCCACTTTAGTCTTCAAGATGATCACCATTTGATTAAATTCTTCAATAATTTTGGTCAGCTTATCAATCTCTTCTCGTGCATGAAACTTTTGTTCTTCATTCCGCTTCTTCAATCTTTTAATCTCATCAAGAGCATTGATGATTTCACCTTATAGGTATACTCCTTCCTCATTATTGAAGGTTTCATCTTCTTAATCTCTATCATATCTATCAATATCTTCATCAGACGTTGCTAGAAATGTGTCATCCCCATAGAAACTTCCATGTTCATCATCTGATCTACCACTAATATCAAATGACCCATTTTCTTCACTTGCGTACAACTTATTTTTACTATCCTTTTCCTTATTAGAATCATTTACTTCATCATAAAAACATTTAGAGACAAAATGATTGATTACCTCTATGTTTCTTGAAGCCATTTCTTGATCTTCTGAAGGAATCAACTTGCTCTTGTGATCGTCTTGTGATATGAAGGTAGATGTTTCTTCTTCATCATATCTTGTTGTAACTTCATTTTTACTTAGATTTTAAGATTCACTTTCATATTTCTGAGTCAATGCCTTCATTTCTTCTTTACCATCCTCTTGATACATTTTCTTCAACTTGTTACAAACTTCATATGTTGTTTGACAATGCATGAATTTAACCAATACAAAAATTGACAATCCATGAAGAATTATATCTCTTGTTGTAGCAATATTCTCATATGCCTTCTTTTCAGAATCAGTTATTGGAGGTATAGAAAGAACTATATATCCATTTTCAATCAACATCCAAACATCATATCATATGGACCCCAAATATCCTTCAAATAATGAGCTCCAAAAAATATATCTTGATCCATCAAAGATAGGTCCATGATATGCAAGTAAACTTTCCTGACTAACCATTGTGTTCACTCTACCAAGACCTACCTGAGCTGATTAAGCATCTCCTAGGGAACCTAGGGATCTGATACCAATTGTTGGAATATAATGATCTACTGAGAGTGGGGTGAATTAGTAGATATTAAAAATTTATCTCTTAAATCCTTTTGTGCAAACTACTTTCTTTAACCCTTAATGTGCAAATATTAATTAGGTGATACAAAAATATGCATGCACATATAAACAACACATAACACTAGGTATATGTGGAAACCCGATATGGGAAAATCCATGGTGACAAATCCAACTTAAGTGTACTACTAAAATCTAGGGTCACAATGCAAATATTTGTTACAATTCTTTTAGGGCTACAGCCCAAGAATGCATTAAGTACCTAATTTAGAAGAAACCACTTCAAGGATGTGATGAAACCCTAATTTACAAGCCACAACTTCAAGGAGACTACAACCCCCTGTTCTGAGCCACAACTTAGTATAATAAGAATAATCTCAAATATGCATAGACTTGGTTCTACAAAACCTAAGATGCATCAATACATACAATACATTGTTGCACTTACTGCAACTTACTTTATGTTGTTGAAGTTGCACTCTCAAAAACACACACCCTAATCTCTACACTCTCCTTTGCACATAGAAAAATCACTATTATATCTTGTTGCTCTGCTCTTCTTTCCCTTTCTGTAGTGTCTCATACATCTACACTATACACTCTCTTCTCTCTCTACCTCTACTGCAAGCACAATGAACATACTTCTGTTCAACACCCTGTGCACTTGAAAACTTCACACACATATAATAGATACAACTTCTTCAACTATTCTCAGATTGTCTTCATTTTTTTAACTCAACTGATTTGCAATCTAAGCCTCGAGATTCTCACAACCATTCAAACATTCTCAAATGTTTTGTTATGGTTTCCTAAGCTTACAAACTTCATCAGCAAGCTACCTTTTCCTCGAGCCACACACCACTATCTAGCTCATCATTAATTCATCTGATAGGTTCTATCAGATATCTTCATTGTCACTCTACCTGTACATCAAGACAATTCTGCATTTAATTCGATTATAGAGAATTTTCCTCATTCTCTCTATCAAACCCTAAAATATGATTATGCATTCAATTCATTCTTTTGTTCTATCATGCTCTACACCATACCTATGCATTGAGCCTCACAACATTAAATTATGTCTCAGAAGGTTTACTAAGAATAGCAACCCATGAAACCCTAGAATTAGATATGTATTCAATGTGTTCTCCTGTTAAATTGATCTAATTCAATCTCGATCATCTTTGTAATCTGTTCCATCACCTTGAAGATCAAATCTTCATTTAATTGGCCTCTTGGTGTAGCTAGACTAGAATTGACTACTTCTTTTGTGTCGGTTACCAGAAGAAACCCCCATTCACATAGAGTTCACCATTTGTGATTATTGCATTAAAATATGGGTTGTCGATCTTCTTCGCGCCATGATCCATTGGCTCTCATTCATCATCATATCTTTAAAAAAAAATCGTTAGATTAAATACCTTTAATCATGCATCTTCAAACTCCATTGACTAATGATCACTGTTAGATCAATAACCTTTTGATCTCCATCGTCAATCTCCTACATACATGGCTTGCCATGTTATCTAACTGAGTCCACAACCTACATGTCATCCATGTCATTGCCACATCATTCGCAACATTGATGTAAATGACATATCAAGCAATCATTAATTTTCATCCATTCACCATCATCACACTCGGGTCCCACAATTGACAAAATACTCCTATCACCCAGTTACTAAAAACCTAAACCTTACAACCTCTTGTCAGAGGTTACGAAGTTTTGAAAACCCGCAACACGCTAACAATAAAGAGAACCTATGAAACTCCTTTTGAAAAGACTAAGTAACTTCAATGAAAATAACATCACCCAATACATCATTCCAATGTGGGGTCCACATGTTGTCATTACATATCCACATCATTTCCATGTCACATCTTTGTAATTGACAAAAAGGATGTGGATTACCGTTTACTCAATCCCATCATGCCATCTATCTACATCATCATTATGGTTGGGTCCCACATGAAGTGCTTCCTTACTCCTTATCACTCCATTGCTTAGTTGCTAAGTTGAGAGGTTTCAAAACTTGAGAACCCCACGACATAGGTTAATAAAACTTAGAACCCCGTGATTCCATTCACTTTCATCGACAACAAGGAGATCACTAATTTGGAAGGTTTCAAAACTTGAAAACCCTGTGACATACGTTAGGAAAAATTGGAACTCTGTGACTCCATTCACTTTCACCAAACTAATGGTAATGTATATCCTTAAATCTCTAGAGAGAGGGCTTAGTCACCCTCATGATTATAAAGACATAAGTCGCAACTAATGCAATAGACAACCTCTAATACTAGGTCAACATCAAAATAGAACATTTTGAGGAAACCATGATTGCAACTCTAGGGTTTAATCAGTGAACCTTTTTTTTTATCCGTGAGAAGAAAATTCATTTTTGGACATGTTATACATCCTTTGGCCTTACACAATACCTTTTCTGGAAAGCTCTCTAAAAATTTATCACGAATCTGCCACTCAATTCATCATCAACACCAGTGCTCTTTCATCCATCTTTTGTCATCATGCCAACAAACTCCTTTGCCTGATTTTCCCTTTTGACATCAATGACAACTATATGCACTTCAACATAGGATCAACACACTTCTCCTCTGATCCCGTTTTGACATTAGTGACAAAATATTCCAACATCTTTCATGTTGATTGTCCCTCTCCCTTCTCTTGTTTCAAAGTTGGAGTTTCTCTTGCATCATTGGTTGTTTCTCCCTAAAGGGAGGCATGTTGTTTGTAGACATGGGATATTATTTAGCCTTCCCAGATCAACATAGGAGTTTCTTCATCATGGGGGAATCTTCAACATTTCTACTCTTTTCTATGGGGGGTCTACATAGTCTCTCTCCTTTTGTACTTTACTGAGATCAGTGATGAGATTTTTCATTGGGGGCTCTTGTGAAGTCCTTTCACTTTTCCAACTTTTTTTTTCTCTTTTGGAGAGCCATTGGGTTTTTTTCCTTTTCTCTAGTTGTGAGAGATTGCATTGCATATCAGTTGTGCATGGGTACCTAGCATGGCCTTGTAGCTAGGATCCATCTTGCATTTCATTTTTCATAATAATCTCCCTAAGTTTGCACATAATGGGGGATGTTAGTGTTAAGTTTTAACTTAGGGTTAATTATTTAATTAGTTTTTTCTCGTATCAGGTAGTTTTTCACCCATTTTATTTCTCATGCCTTTAAAAGGCCTATACACTATGTATTTTATATCTCATCTCATTTTCTAAATATCATGGGATATTTGATAGAATAGTTTGTGCTTCTCTCATGTATCTATGAGGGTGGTTTGTTTTTGCAGGTTGAGGATCATGGGAAGGAGTTGTGTCCTACAAAAGGGGTCAAATTTCTAGCCCCTAATGGGCTAGCGCTTGATCCTTCATGTGACCATCACTTGCAGAGAAAATAACTAGTGGTTTAAAAAAAAAATAATGTGATGCTTGTAGAGTGACAAATAGCTTTTGGTAGGTAGTGGTGCCACCTACACTAGGTGATGGGTGCTTGTACCACTTGGAGAGTCCTAGTTTCTTAGCACTTGCAGAGAACCATGATAAGGGACTAGGTGCTAATAATTATTAATCATTAAAAAGAAATATTAAAAAAACTCACACTTAATGTACCTTCAGACAAATGTCGACGTGATGGGCCTGTAGATGTATTGCAAACAAAAGCAATGTACCTTGTTTGAATTGACACTACACAAACCTACTAAATATTCTACTATATTTTTCCAACTATGTGTATGACCTTTGAAACCTATAGAGATAGTACAAACTATATGGTACCATATTGGACAAATTTGTACTATACAAAATTGGTAACCAAGGTAGAAACAAACCTCTGAGGTCTCAAGGAAAAGTCTCTGATTTAGATGATCTGATAAGATTTCTTAGGGTTTTTGGGCGTTTCAAACACAATGGAAGGGTTTCTTTTGGCCCAATTGCTCCAAAAAATTAGCTACCTCATAGATCTAGTAACCACCTTTCAACTTGAAACCCTCATAAATTTGGCAAAAAATGTCAGATTTTGATGAAACAAAAGCCAATATTGAATTTATCATATGAGATAGACTCAACGGTGAGCTCAAATTACCTCCAACATACTCCAAAAATCACTTGGAATGAAAACCCATATATTTGTTCATAGCCCATTTTGAGTGGTATAGGTTTCTTGTAAATACTCTACTTTCCCACTTTCCTTAGGTTAGTTGGTGTGATGTAGGTTATTTGCTTTTGTTTGCTTTCGCTTTGTTGTTGTTTTGCTCGGGGTCCCTGTACTTTTAGTTGGGCACATCTGTGCACACAACAACCATACTTATCGCCTGGGGTTGTTCTATGTATTTCTTTGTCAAACTCTAATCAAGTCTTTAGAGTGGATGGTGAAGGTTTTTTGTTAGTGTCAAGTGATCTAGGTGTTTGATTCAAAGAGGATAAGTTGTTGGTTTAGTTCGACTCTGACGTATTCTGAAATCTTACAGCTCTTACACATCTTAAGAATCTAACAGTCACTGTAGGGCCTTTTGTGAAGTCTAGTTAAGTGAAAAATCTAAAATTGCCTTCAACACCACTTTGTGATTCTTAATACTGGTGACTCAGCTAGCTGAGGTTGAAATAAAAGAGCTAAAAAAGAAGAGGAAAGAAAGAGAAAAGCATTTGAAAATTAAAAGAAAGAAAATTCAACTTTTCGGGGCATTCAGGCAACTCTATCAGGGCTTTGGACCCTTTGATCGTGAGAAGAGCAATGTTAAGGAAAATCACAATGAAACCTTGTGGGGGCTATGAATGACCAGTACAGCGATGAGGTAATCTCCTGGATGCTTTTTGGGTTAAGAATAAATTATGTAGCTTAACCTAGAAGCTTGGGTTCACTAATAGCAAGCCCGAAGGATAGGAGTCACTTGCTTGCCTGAAACTTGAATTTTTTAGCATACCTAAAGGTTGGGTTGGCTGTTGGTTTTGATCCTTTGGTTGAGCATTTAGTTTCCCCTAAGTGAAGGTGAGACCAAAATATTCTGGATTAAGTGATTCAATTTTGTCCATCAGTATAGAAATTTGACGAGAATACCATTTTATTTGTGCATGTTTTGCACCATGCCGTCGTGGAGTAGGAACCCCTCGCTTTTGGCTCCCTAACAAGTTGCTTTTGATCTTGTCTTGTTTTGTGTGCCCCATTTTTCCAAGCCAAATTGGTCATGTGCCTTCGATGATCAAATTCCCCTTACCAAAGTCACCTACTTGGGGTATTCAAGTCTAGGGAGAAACAAAGTCCCCTTCCCTTTTCTGCCTTTTGTCTTTGGGGACAAGTTTCTTATGGATTTGGGATGTTTTGTGAATTGCGCTTCTTGAACTTCAATGTTTGATTCGAGTTTGTTTGGTTTCAAGGTACTTCAGCTACCGGGGCTTCTTCCTCTTTTTAGTTTGTTTTTAAACATCTACTGGACTATGGTAGTTTTGCTTTCTACATTTTGACATTGGGTTCGAGTTTCTTGTGGTTGAGGATGTTTTGTGAATTTGCCTAAACCAAACTACCAAGAGTTCAATCAATATTTTATTCGTTTAATTGGTTTTGGAACTTCCTTCCCAAAACTCCATCTCTTTAGCTATTTTGAAACATGGTGGAACCAGAGCTGAGTCCACTTTCTATATTTACTCTAGGGACAGCAGTGGATTTGGGATGCTTTTGTGGTGCTTAAGTGAAGCTGCCAAGGAACATTAATGTTTGGGTGAAGTTTTGAGTGGTTTTGGAACTTTCCTTCCGGAACTTCGTCCCTCTTTGGTTGTTTTGAAACATTCATGGACCTCTCACGGTCTGCATTCTACATTTTTTTACTTTGGGGACAAATTTCTGGTGCCTAAGTGAACTGCCAACGTTTGGTTAAGAAGTTTTAGGTGGTTTTGAAAATTTCCTTCCGGGCACATACGCCATTGATTCGACGACATATGTTAGCCCGCCATGACTGACCTCCAGGCACGGGCCCTCCACTTGGCCCGTTTCTAGGACTCCATCCTCCAGCTCCATTTTGAACATCAGGTGGAGCCCCGGCGACTTCGGCCTCTAGAACCCGACTCCTTAGGTGGCATTTACGGGACTTCGTCTCCTATGTGAGTGGTTTTGAATGGCATCCAGACCCGAGTGGCCAGGCCCCCTCCCGCGGGCGGGGCAGACTCCATCCCTCCATGGTTGTTTGAACATCCGCCTGGACCCGGTGGGCCTAGCCTGCGGAACTTGGCCCCTTCATGGTCATTTTTGGAGTCTTTGCATCCTGGTGATTCATTTTGGTATCCAGCGGATTTGTGACGACCTAAAGAGCAGGCCCCCTCAGTGGCTGTTTCTGGGAGGCTCCGCTCCCTCATTGTTGGGTTTCCAGGACTCACCCTCCATTATCATCTAGGACTTTCCTTATGGGGCGTAGCCGTCATTGCACTTTTTCGAAAGGCGTTGACCCCTGCGGCTTTCCCTTCCAGAAGCTTCGCTTTTTTCCAATCTTAAAATTTTTTCTGGGCACTCTTCCTTCCCCTTTTCCCATGCATTATAATTGAAAAATCTTGGTATTGCTAAGTTTTGTGAGGTCTGGGAACTTCCCTTCCAGTTTGTTGTCCCCCATTCACTGCCCGCCCCCTTGGGCGCGCATTCATGTTTATGGTCCAAACGAGCTCCAAATATGAATATTATGATCTCTTGATGATGCATGGATGGATCTAACAAGGATTTTGCAAGATTTGACTAACTTTTTCCTCGATCTATGTATGAAAGCACTTACGACACTTCATGTATGTAGGATTCAAGAAGCCTACCATGGGTCTGTTGAGGAGACCCATTGAGAAATCTGGACAAGGAATGTGCATAGCTCCTGTCACCATTCATTTCATTTCACCCTCCCCCTAGCACACCCCAATATAGGTCAGCATTAGAAGAAGGCTGTGCCAAGGAAGTTAATGACAAAAATGCAAGGGGGTGACCTTGAAGAAGGCATGAGGGAGTTGTCCTACTTTTCACCAGATGATGATGGCTTGTCGCCTGAATCAGGGGAAACCAATCCATTGATGCCAATCGTCGACGGGCTCATTTGATCCAAGGAAGAACACTGCAAACACATCAAGTAAGAAGGCAACTTTCAAATAGTTTCAGCTACAATAAAAGGGCAATCAGCTAAATGACAAAATTGCTACAACACTTGAGCACTAGATGACAAAATAGGGAAAAGACAAAGATGTATTTTAAAATTACTAGATAATGGGGGATAGGTGAAACCCTAATGTAAATCAAACTTGGGCCACTCATTGTGAATTGATCCTAGCCATCCATTTGGGCTTTGGAAAACTATAAATAGGGGATTGCCCCTCATTTGTAAAAGGTTGGAGAGCTATTGTAAAAGCATTTGCAGTAATGGAAGACAACATTGCATGATTTTATGGATGTTCTCTTTGATTTTTCTCATCTTGTGTGCATGGTTCTACCTTCTATGTTAGTTTTAGTATTAGTTTTTTGAATTTCTATCATGATGTTGTTGTTGTTATAGTATTTGATGAGCTTCCAACCCATACTTTTAGCACTTGTTGATGACAAGCTGTTGTGCAAAGTTATCCTAGGCTTCTTTATGTCATTGTTGCAACCTAGTTCAATTGCATGTTCATGATGTGTATGTGTAATTTGAAAATCAGCAGACCTTAGAAGATTGCACTTGTTTTGTGTACCTGTAGGTTTCTCTTGGTCAAGCAAAACTCGGTTTAGAAATCCTATCTACTATAGCAACCACCATTGTTACTGTTAATTCATAGCTTAGGATTAGAATAGCTTTCTTAACCCTTCTCCTTTTGCTATTTCTTTTAGTCCTTGGTTAGAGTAGGATCTCAAGCATCACCATGAAGCTAAATTAGATGAATTTGGAGGGTTTTAGCTTGTTGTTTTGAGTGGGCAGCCACAATTCATTCACTTCCAGCACTTTAAAACTGTATTTGTAGGCCCAACTTCCCACACTTTGTAACTCATCTGTAAGTCCACCTTGTGATTCTAGCAAATCACATGAAACAATTGAGATATTCCAAGCACTATCAAGATTTGACATTAGAGACCTTGGTATAGTGTTCTACAATTTGATTGTGGAAGATTGTCTTTTAGGATAGGTGATGCATTTATGCATTACCTGTGTTGAGAAGTGCATAAAAAACAAATCAACAATCTTCGTACATCCTTAGGGTTTCAAATTTGGCTTTGTAGTTCTGCATCTTCACTTGCTTGACCTTATCATCTCCTTCATAAATCCTCTCCAAATTTTTCTATATCTCTTTTACAGTTTTCAAACTTATCACCTTTCCAAGTTATGAATCAAGAATTCCACTCAATATGGCATTTCTTGCTTTGACATTGTTCTCATATTCCTTGATCTCATCATCACTTTTTGGACCATTAGAAAGCATAGTATATACTTTTTCAATTGACTACTAGACACAAAATCCAAGAGAGATCGGAAAGCACTCCATCATAGATTTCAAGTAAGCATAATTTTTTTTATCAAATATAGGAGCTTTGATACCTTTCTTGGATCTCATCCAAATATACCTCAAGTGGTTAATCTTTCTCCAATGAACCATAGCTCTTATACCAATTATTTATATGCACAAGATAACTAAGAGGGGGTGTGAATCAGTTGTACATTAAAACATCAATCCCTTGCTTTCACACCCTTATTAGCATTTTATTACCCTCTAAATTTTAAAACATGCAATTTTCCTCCCCTAAATTAGAACGGCCTCCATTCCATGCCTTTAATTCATTCATATTTGTGGTCCTCACAAGTGTCATAACCTTTGTCGCAAAATTTTGTGTTTTCATAACCAAGTTGTGTGGTTCAAAAATTACATAACAACTTGACAACTTGATCCTTCTTTCTCCTCATCCTTGTCTAATGATTGGTGTATTGAAAGTTCTTGAAATCTCAAAAACCATGACATGCAGTTCTACTGTTCTTATTTTTTGTGACTTCACGACTTTCAAGCAATCTCCTTTGTTTTTGAAACGCTGCTAGCCAATTAAATTGTGTGTACAACATATCGTGTGGTTGTCTTTTTGGGATTTATAAAATACAAGCTCAATCCTAAGGCCTACTCCTCAATCAATGATGCATTAATTAGAGCTCTTAAATGGAAACTGTAACAGAGCTCATTAAGGTGGTAGCATGAATATTGACAAATTAAAGGTCATCATTACATATTAGCGTAATTAAATAAGCTTGTTTATAGAGAAAGGTGGTGGTACTATTGAGTCTTATTCTCTTATCAACCAAGGAAAATTCAAAATGGGGCTCCCTACGACAAATGAAATGTGGGATGATGAACCTATGCTCGTCCTGCAACCTGACTTGAGTTGGCCCAAGAAAGAGAAATTTGATATTATTTCCCAATTGTGAGCACTTTCTTGGAAGGAAAAGACCAGTTACGCCTAATATCATAGAGTAATCACCATCCTAGAAGAAGAAGAGGAATGTGTTGAGTTGCACAACCTTTTTATGAAGATACGACTAGCTACGGAGAATGCTCCACCACCTGTGGCAGTTTAATTTTCTTGCTTTGCATGGAATCCTTTTGTAATTAGTGGTGGTAACCCATTTTTGGTGTAATGTAATTGTTTCGATTTAAGGTCATGTTCTTGAGAACGGTTACTTAAAGACCGTTATGAACAATTACATTCAGATACATTTTTTTTTTGGCTTAGAAAATTATATAAAAGAAAGAACTTTTGGGAAAAGGGGAGGATAACTATTTTGGAGGGGATAGGGGGAGAAGCTAGGTTATCTTTTCATGTAGTTTTGTTCTATGGAAATATGGAATCTATGAACCCATGTTTTTTCAATGGAGAAATAAAGAAGATATTTTCGAATCTTTGAATTTCTTAATGTTTTCTTTAAATTGCAATGAACTGTGTTTCTTTGTGGTTATTCTTCAATGTCATTTTGTTATAATAGACTGTATGTGCATTTAATTCTAAAACTTTGGATTTGGATTAAATTTCTTTTGGAAAGAGTTTGTTGTTCTTTCTTTCCCTGAATATCTTCTATTGGTGTAGGGAAGATGAACTTTTTGTCATTCACCTACATTTATTGAATCTTAGGTGTGGCCTTTCACATCTATTTCATGGTTATGGGTAGGCATTAGTTTCCTTTTCTGCTTTCTTGTAAAAAGCATACCTGGTATTTCAATTCATTACAAATCATCCAAAGGTAGTTGTGCCTTGTAAAATAAGTAGAGATCACTTGCAACAATCATTACAAGTGATTCAATTGTTGGATAGGCTATAACTATTATGGGTAAATGGAGTATAATCTAAAGTGACAAATCTATCAACCAACAAATTTTTGGCAACTTTGTTGGGGATTGAAAAGATCAGTATCTTCTTGTTTCAGATACAAAATTGTGCCTTCCCAGAAATGAAGGCTATCAACTCTATTGAATCAAGATATCTCAAAAAAATGATTTGAGGCCAAGCCAAACAAGGAAACCAATTCAAATCAAGAAAAATATCTACACCAATGATTGAAGAAATAATTTTTGAAGATAACCAAGTACTTCAATCTTTTTGGAATTCTTTCAAAGAAAGCATCTATGAAGTTGAAAAGAAAAAGTTGAATTCATCTGAAGATTAAATAAATGTGCTCTATTGTTAAAGAGTGTGCATCATAGATATTATCAATTGTAGGCTAAGGTAAAAGGATTAAAACCACTGAAAGAAGAAACAAAACCAGTATTTTATAACTTCTCAATTCTTGGTGAGTGAAATATTGTGCAAACATTGGTGGAATCACGAGTGCCATGGGGTCATAATCAACAACAACAACAAAAAATGTACACTGGGCTAGGAGTAGAAAACCAAATCCTTTCATGACATGTATGTAGATAGGGGAAGTTGAATCATCATCCATAACTTCTAGAAGAAATGTATTATCAAATGAGCATAAAGTTGTCTTTATTCTTGATTCATTCTTGAAAGGTTCAGATGATGAATTTTGATATGGGATTGTGGATGAAAATGACCATGTTGTAGAAGTTGATATAAATGCATTTACCTATGATAGAAAAGAAGATAAAAGTATGCCACTATATGAATCCCTTCATAAAAAGCTCAAAGAGAAGAAACTAATGGAAGAAGAAATGCATGCATGTAAAGGTAGTTTTTTTGAATCTACTAAAGTATGGAAAATTGGTACTCTCAACATGCATGCATTGTCAATAAAGATTTTATTTGTGCAAAATAAGAAGTTATTCTTATCAAATTTGGCCTTATGCTAGTAGAATGTCACACCCATAAATCACTAGTACCAGCAGCAAGTACTGACTATGTTTCTTTTATGCAAAAAGCACATACAACCTTTAACATTTCTCTTGTGCATTCAAATGAAGTCACAATAAATATGGCACCTAAAAAGAATGTTCCAGCAGTAATGAAAATAAGTAAACAGTTGGAGAAGGAAATTAATTGGAGTGGATTCAATGCATTGTATCTTCCTATAGAATTATGTGAAAATTCAAAGGTGAGAGACAATCCCCTTTTTGAATTATCTAATTTTGAATCAACTAATGAAGACTTGTTCCCTTCTCATGATGAAAATTAACTAGAATATATTATTGGGAATAGCCCTGAAAATAATGACAAACGAAAAGGGGAAGATCAAATTTTCACTGATGATTGTTTACTTGAGAATGAAGTTGTTATGTCTAGCCTGCACACCAAAGTTGATGATTTTTTAGCAAATGAAAAAGAAGATAAGCTGGTTGAACTGGTTATTGAAGGAAATGACAAAGTCTCCTTAGTAAGTGATGGCTTATTGATTATCAATGCTAATGGAAATATTTCTAATGTATGTGAAGTGGTGCTTCATATTTATCTGAAATAAAGTATGAAGATATAGTTTATTGTACCCGAGAGGTATATGATGAAGAATGGCTATTTGGTCGCATGCTAATATATAACAGAATTTTACACTTGCAAGTCTTCGTTGGACCTATGTGATAATGTTGAATTTGCAAGTGTTTTACAGTTGCACATCTCTTTTTCATAGTGGGTCCTATTTCTCTCAGCTCGTGAATGGCTTTACATGAACATTGGGCTCTTTGGAGGTAGGGTCTTATGACCATGTACATATTAGGATTTTTTGGTGTCTTGGTAGTATAGTTTCCTGTCCTGTTTCATATTGTTTTTGGCTTCTTCTGGATACTTTTCCTCTGTGTTGTCTGACTCTAATTCCCAATGGATTTATGCACTAGTCCACGCATTAAGTTTTGGGTTCCTTGCTTTGTCCTTCACAATCCTCATCCCCAATCAGAGCCAGTGTTACCCTCTAAATTTTAAAACATCAAATTTTCCTCCCCTAAATTAGAACGACCTCCATTCCTTGCTTTTAATTCATTCATAGTCATGGTCCTCACAAGTGTCATAACCTTTGTTGTGCAATCTTGTATTTTCATAACCAAGTCTAGTTCAAAAATTATGTAACAACCCGACAACCCAATCCTTTTTTCTTCTCATCCTTGCCTAATGATTGGTGTATCGAAATTTCTTGAAATCTTAAAACCTGCAACATGTAGTTCTATGGTTCGGCCTTTTTGTGACTCCATGACTTTCAAGCAATCTCTTTGGCTTTCAAAATGGTACCAGCCCATTAAATTTCTTGTACAATGTATCATGTGGTTGTATTTTAAGGAGTTATGAAATACGAGCTCAATCCTAAGGCCTGCTCCTCAATCAATGATGCATTAATTAGACCTCTTAAATGGAAAGTGTAAAGGAGCTCATTAAGGTGGTAGCATGAATATTGACATATTAAAGGTCATCATTACATACTAGCATAATTAAATAAGCTTGTTTATAGAGAAAGGTGGTGGTACGGCTAAGTACTAGTTTCTTTTCGACCAAGGAAAATTCGAAATGGGGCTCCTTGTGACCAATGAAATGTGGGATGTTGAGCCTATGCTCATCCTACAAAATGAATTGAACTGGTCTGAGGAAGAGAAATTTGATATTATTTCCAAATTTCGTACACTTTCCTCGAAGGAAAAGAGCAGTTATGCCCAATATCACAAAGTAATCACCATCCTAGAAGAAGAAGAGGAATGCACCAAGCTGCACAACCTTTTTATGGAGATACAACAGGCTACAGAGAATGCTCCACCACCTGTAGCGGTTTAATTTTCTTGCTTTACATGGAATCCTTTTTTAATTAGTGGTGGTAACCCAATTTTGGTGTAACAAAACTGTTTTCATTGAAGGTAACTTTCTTAAGGATGGTTACTTTAAATACCGTTATGAACAGTTACATTTATATACTTTTTTTTTGGCTTGAAAAGCTATAGAAAAGATAGAGCTTTAGGGAAAAGGGGAGGATAACTATTTTGGAGGGGACAAGGGGGAGCAACTAGGTTATCTTTTCATGTAGTTTTGTTATACAGAAATATGGAATTTGTGAACCCATGTTTTAGAAATGGAGAAATAAAGAAGATATTTTTGAATCTTTGAATTTATTAATGTTCATTTAAATGAAAATGAACTATGTTTCTTTGTGGTTATTCTTCAATGTCATTCTATTATAATGGATTGTATTTGCATTTAATTCTAAATCTTTGGATTTGGATTAAATTGCTTTTGGAAAGAGTTTGTTGTTCTTTCTTTCCCTGAATATCATTCGTTGGTGTAGGGAAGATGAATTTTTTGTCATTCACCTACATTTACTTAATCTTAGGTTTGTCCTTTTGTATCTATTTCATGGTTATGGGTAGGTGTTAGTTGCCTTTTTTTTCTTTTTAGTAAAAATCATACCCGGTATTTCAATTCATTGCAAATCATTCGAAGGTAGTTGTTCCTTGTAAAATAAGCAGAGAGCACTTGCAACAATCATTGCAAGTGACTCAACTAGTGGTCAAGCTATCACTATTATGGGTAAATGGAGTATAAGGGTATGTGCAAGATCATCATGCAAAACATAGGCCCTTAAGTGGCAAAAAATTTAGAAAAATCAGAGTTAGGCAACTTGATGTAAAAATTTGAATAAGTTATCTATATTATTTCAAAAATATGTAAGAATAGAATATGTAGCAAATTGAATGTAGTTTCTAAACTACTAGTTTTGTTTAAAAAACAAAATCTATTTGGTGAAAATTTGAAATTTCAATGCAGGTACTTAAATTTCAGGGAAAAAATAAGTAGGTGTTTGTGTGACCAACCCTAACCACAATAAAATGATAATATTTTTTATAAAATTTTAGATATAAGTAGAGGACTCATGCCCTAATGTGATGCATATTTTTTGTAATTTTTTCTAAGTAAATAATTAATTATGAATTTTTTCTTTACAAATTTTTATAAAAATATTTTGACCACCTTAACTTGGTCAAAACTTCATGAAATTCAATTTTTATTTTTTGAATCCTATAGTATGTGAAGCATAGATTGTGACACATGTTTTGGATTCAAAAAATGTGATACTATTTGAAAGTTATAGATATTTTTCAATCAGCTTATCAATTAGAACTTTAGTCATAATTTGAATAGAAAATGAACAATAACTACTTATGAAATTCAAAGTAAAGCATAATTTATATTGGTGGAAAGCTGAGAATCTCCTTTAAAAACCCTTTTTGTGTCATCAATCTTGGGTAAAAAAAAGTCATCAGCCACATACCCATCATATTGCCACTTTTTGGCCCATCATGATCCTACACATACCCATAAATTAAAGTGAAAAATCTATCAACCAACACCTTTAAACCTTTATTACGCATTATCAAAATGTAGACATATGAAAAAACAATCCAATCACATCCAAAGACATAAGAACACTAGATTTACATGGAAAACCCTGGGTAGGGAAAACCATTGTGAGAATTAATTCACATATATATGAATAACAACATTGAATACAATTAGGCTCAATAGCAAGGGATCATTTCCTAGAAAAACAAGAAAGGATCACTATTGAGAAGAAAGAATATTAGAAGAAATTGTTATAGAAAGATTCACTATCTTAGATCAATAGGAAAATCTATAGCTGCAAGTTTGTACCCTGTACAACCGTCAGCTCACTACCTCCAACAACTTCAGACACACTAAAAATGTAGATGTATTCTTCTTATTGCATCTCAATTCATAGGAATTAAAGATCACACTCAAATCACCACAATAAAATTTTCATCTCACACATTCCACACCAATATCCAACAATTCACCTTTCATTTATACTATCCTCGACCTAAACAATCTCAATTAGGTCAGCCTTAATGAAATGTATACACCTCAAATGTGCAATACTAAAATAGGTCGACACCAAACACTTTTGTGATGGAAAAAAGTTAAGGAAAACCATGCCAAGGGATAATTAGAACCCAAATATACATTACCACACTACTCAACACATCTACAATCCATGAGGTATCTCTGTAAATATTGCTAGCATGCCATGTTAGCCAAACCTAAACTAATAGTAAAATCCACCACATACACGCTTCTCCAAGTTTGAAAAAATATTTGAACCACCCAACAACACTTCAACACATCCACATAATATTTCAAAATATTCTAAAACTCTACCACAACCACCTAAAAATGAGAACACCATCATTCTATGCAACTTGATACACTGCTACTGAACTTCAACACAAGAATTGAAGTTGTGGAGAAAAACATCTGAAACTCTAAGGTAGGATAAATATAGACAATATAAGCATGTTTTGAAATCTACAAGACAGGAAACCTCACTTTAGAGAAAAGTGAAGCAATCTCATTTCTCCCAAAAAACCTTCTAAATACATAGAAAAATTGTCAAACACAACTTTTATAGAAAAATAGTCTAGAACCCAAAACTCTAGATATAACACCTCTAAACACCTATGATAATTGTGCATCCAAACCACACAAGCATATATTCAACCATGAAGAAATACAGAGAACGACACTGAATGCACCTCTAACACACTACACACTCTTTTTGCTAAAGTTGAGAAATACAACCTCACAGAACCTAGTGAACACCTACAAGCAAATAACCTGTCATAGAGAAGTGATACCAAAAACACAAGAATAGTGCTCTGCTTGCTTGTGAAGAAAAAATTCATAAAACAATATTTGAATAATTACAAAGACATCAATCCTTATGAAAGGAGATCAAAACCATAAAGGTGAGTAATTAATAATTAATAATTAATTAATTACTAATGGGCCTAAATTTATCTTAAGTGAAAAATAAAGTAAGGGTGACTTAATTAATTAATAACATGATTAAATTAATTAAGCAATTAACCTATTACTTTAACACCCCCCTTAAGAGGGTGACTTAATTAATTAATAACATGATTAAATTAATTAAGCAATTAACCTATTACTTTAACACCCCTTAAGATGAACTTAGGAGAAGCTAAAAACTAAGGACAAAATGATTGAAACAAAGATGGGTCCCAACAACAATGCTTGATCAAGTACCCATGAACAAATGCAATGCAAACTAAACCAAACAGGGTAAAGGAGAAAACCACATGGGAACAAAACCCTCCCAAAATAGGATGCAAAACACAACTAAGTGATTAAATATGGAGGACTCCATAAGACCCCCAAGGACATCATTTGTCACAAAGATACATGAAAGAACCTCCCCAAAAGAGAGGAAGAAAGAGACCACATAGCCCCCCCATAATGAAGTAGTTCGCAAAAGACTGAAGAAATTGCATCTCCTTAAAGAAGTGAGATGGAAGAAGCCTCATGAATGCAATCTCTGAAGGTGAATCCTTTTGTTTTTGTTTCTTACCTTTTCCTGTAGAAGCCTTCAGATCGTTGGGCTCCTATGATGCAATAAGTGCCTATGATGTAGAAGGTTTCAACTTGCCCATGCTATCCAACTTGACGTGCTCTCGAGTGAGAGAAGAAGCAAAATCATCAAAGGAAGGAATATTAAACCCAGTACCAAGAGCATCCCTAGTGGCATAAAAGGTAGATACAAAAACTAAATAATTTGGTCCAAGCTTAGAAAGAATTGACAATATCAACTGAGAGTCTTCCTTTTGAACACCACACTGGGAGAGCTACAATTTGAGAGACTTGAGTTTAGAGAAAAACTCTTGGATGCTGTCAAAATCCCTTAGATTTAAGCCAATAAGCTTATTCTCCAACTAAAACCCTCTCATAGTATCTTGTTTCCCAAAAAAAACTCTAAAGTAATCTAGATCTGATGGGGTGTAGTGCAAGAATAAATATGGAAAATAAGATCAAGAGAAATAGACAAGCATAATGTCCCTAAAGCCTCATCACACCTATTAAAGCACTTTATCTTTTCAACAGCACCTATAGGTTCAACTTTTGTACCCATGGTCACTTTGTACAACCCTTTGTCCATCAAATGAATCTCCATTTGTGCTTTGATACCATGTTGAAGTTGAGAAATACAACCTCACATAACCTAGTGAACACCTGCAAGAAAATAACATGTCACATAGAAGAGATACCAAAAACACAAGAATAGTGCTATGCTTGCCCATGAAGCAAAAATGCATAAAACAAGAATTGAATAATTACAAAGAGATCAATCCTTACGAAAGGAGATCAAAACCCTAAAGGTGAGTAATTAATAATTAATTAATGGACCTAAATTTAGCTTAAGTGAAAAATAAAGTAAAGTTGACTTAATTAATTAATCAACATGATTAAATTAATTAAATAATTAACCAAATACCTTCCACAATAGAAAAACAAAAAAGGCAAGCGCAATTTGTATTAAGATGTGCAAATGTATTGTATTCAGAAATTGAGAAATTACAAGAGATGAATTTCTTGATAAAATCAATGTATGCATAACCCTAAAAGGAAACCCTACTGTGCACACTTAATAATTAATAAATAATTAATTATTAATGTGTCTAAGTTTAGCTTAAGTAACTAAAGTGATAAGTGACTTAATTAATTAACCAATATGATTAGATTAATGAAGTGAAATAACTTATTAGTCTAATGCTTTTATTTAAATTTTATCAAAATCACTTGGAAACAAAGTGAACTTACTACAACTACAACACTTATCTATCACAACCATACAAGAAATCAATGACAACACTGATGACAACATGACAACCCATTATTATCAAACAACAACATCTACAACACCAACAATCTACATACTATTGACATCAATGACTACACCAACAACATAATTGCAACAAAATCCTTTCAATTTAATAATATATAATTCTTATGGAAAAGTAGGTGCTCGAGGGTGTAGATCATTAATATGTTTAAGGGGTAGAATCTATAATATTTATTTTCTACCATTGATTTAAAATATAATCTAATGGATCTTGTTTTATTTTGTGAGGTAAAATGAACCCACAACTTGTAATTCTTAGGGGGCATAAAATTGCTTTTAGACAATTGATCTCTTTCGAGATCAATGATCCAAAAGCAGTTTCAGGCCTCATGAGCATTACAAATCATGGTACATTTTACCTCACAAAATAGAATGAGGGTTTTTATATTATATTTTAAATCAATTGTGCCAACTAAATATTGGTGAAATGACCTAAAGTAACTAATAATTATAATATATTATTGGAAAATTAAATTAGATTTCTACAATAACTTATAAAACTTAGACGAATCTGATCTAATCATGTGTACAAAATATTGTGGCAATTTTTTGAGTTATATTTTTAAAATAAACACTTTGGCGATTTAAATAAGACAAATAAAATTTTATAAAATGTGTTGATTTAGGTTGCCTTACATCAGGGTTGGGGCCCTAGCTCGATTGGATAAATCTTTCCTATTGCAGGAGGTTGGTCACAAGGTCTAGTCTCGCCCACCCCCGTGGTATCGGAGGGCATGTCGTGCCAACGATGTCGATCATGTTAAAAAGTTTACCAGGCACACTGCAGTTTATAGGGGGTTGTGCTACCCGATTCATGCAGTCTAAAAAAAAAAAAATTCCTTACATCAACTATTAGCCAAATTTTGATTCCCAAATTTCAACTATTGGTTAATTAGAAAATATTAGCCACTAAATAAATCACTAAACATGTCATTGTAAAGATTCAAGATCCTCCATGTGAGAATGAATCATGAGAGGGAAGATTTAATGACTTTGTAGGGTGAAGATCAATGATTGAGATCAAAAGAGAGATGGATGGATGAGATCAAGTATTTTGGGTAGTTGAGAGGTGGAGGGAGGAGATGGAAAGGTATTATTTAATTTAAAATTATATTTTTAGGAGATAGTTATGAGATGTGTGGTGATATACACGCACACACACATATATGTCTGTGTATGTGTGTGTGTGTGTATATGTTGTTATGATGAAGACTTAATTAATTAAATCATGTTGAAAGGGAGACAAATCAAGAATTATGACTTATGAAGTTGATTTAGAACATAGGTAAATGGATTAGAACTTAAGGGAAAATGAATAATTTGGATAAATGAAGTAATAATGACCTAGGACATTTTTATGTGTCTACACTTTCCACTCTCTTTAAGATGATATTGTAACTAAAAGAAGAAATGTTGTTTGAAAGAAGAATAGAAATATAGATGTGGAGTGAGATAGAAAAAATGATGCAGCTTATAAAATAAGGATGGGATAATGCCCCCTTGAGAGGAATAGTAGGCTCTTGAAATGGATGCAAATTATGGATGATAAAAGGGAATTAGAGCTGCAGGGAGGAAAGGATAGTCATGTTGAATGGGTGTGAGAAACCTAATGTTTCATATAGCACCTGGAATTATGAACCATGATATAAAGATCATGGTGATGTTGTGTCAAATACATAAAGGACTAAAGTTCGCATACAAGCATATGCCTATAATACCATGATATGAGAGATCATGATGTCATTGTGGAAGGTATTTTGCAAGAGTTGATAAGAATACAATATAAAATAATTACACACATACACAAGAAAATAAAGCAAGCATGCATTAAATGGTACAAAGACAAACATGATATTGCCTCTGGTCAAGTTGAATATCAATGATTGATTTATGATGATGATGATAGCATTGTTGATGTTGAAATGATATATCTTGAGAATATTGTGAGAATGATGTTGATGATGTGAAACTAATATATCTTGAGAACAACACAAGGATTGGGAATGATATATCCCAATGATGATGATTGATTGGATTAACTTGATAAAGATTTTCAAGAAAGGTTATGGACAAAACCATTGGATTTTTTTAGGATGATTGGTTAGATTACTTGGGGTCAAACCACAATAGTGGTTTACAAATTTTATAAGGAAGGAAATTTCATTTTTTTCCTTTCCCCAAACTCAATGGGTTTGATCGAACTCAATGGTTTGACCGAACCACATTATATGTTCGACCGAACCCCCAAACCCTAAACAAAAATAATAATATTTTAAGGGGTACGGTCGAACATGGGTTCGACCAAACCCCCTCAAATAAGATATAAAAAAAAACATTTTCATTTTTGACTGTCATTTTTGCTTTTTACCAGTTGCTTTCCCTATGCTTGTGTGTGCGGTGAACAAAGAACGTGATCTACAAATGGCGAACAAACTCGACTTCATCTCTCCGGCGAACGCAAAC
>VDFB02084242.1:0-18139 GCA_007258455.2 Sequoia sempervirens | reverse complement strand
TAGGTTTTGGCTATAAAAGAGGGTTTTGAGTTTTGGCACCTTGGAGATTGAGTTTCTACCAATTAATTGTGAAATCTTAGGTTTTGGTTGTTTTGGAAAAAATTTGAGGCAAGTTCCTTTGTAAAATAGGCCTAATTTGAGCTCTAGTTGGCGTTGAAATCTTGATTTGATGAATTTGGTACAAAACAACCTATTGAAGGTTTGTGGTATATTTTTGTGTGTCCAAATGGGTGTTTTAAAACCTATTCATTTTGGTTTGAAAGTACTTCTCCAAGAAGTTGTACCCGATTGAGTCAAGTGGCTATGTTATAAGGAATTGTGAGAATTTGATGAGATAGTGAGAATTTGAAGGCTTGGTGATTTGACAAGTTGTTGTATATTGTGAAATTGTGTTATGTGGTTACAGGACCTCCCCTAATTGCTATCAAGTGGTATCAAAGTGAAGGTACCAAATCACTAAGGAAAAATATTGTAGTTTGTGAAAGAAAGGTTGGAAGGTGAAGAGGAAAAACTGAGAAGATGCCTCCAAAAGGAAAGAATGTGACAAATGACATGAATGACTTGAAGAGTCAGTATATTAGAGATATTAGAGAATTTAAGAGAGATTGGCATCCTTAGAAACAAACAAGAGAAGAGAAGAAGTTGAAAGTAGTGATTTAGATGATGAAGATGAAGAAGAGTTTGAAGATGTTGAGGAAGAACTTGATCCAGAAGATCAGAGAATGGCCAAATTGTTGAAGGCAGTCAAAAGTGACAAGTATAAGGTGAATATTTATGTTTAAAATTTTGGTAGAAACCTCAATGAAGAAGAGTTGTTAGATTGGATAGCATCTTTGGAAACCTATTTTGAGTGTGAATACATTCCAGGGGAACAGAGAGTCGAGATTGTAAAAATAATACTAAAAGTCCATGCATTTTTGTGGTGGGATTATCTGCAGTCAAAAAGAAGGAAGCAAGGAAAATCCAATATTGTGGCATGGGACAAGATGGTAGCCAAGATGAACGTAAATTCCTCCCCTTTGATTATTCTATTCAAATGTTTAAGAGGTTACAAAGATTAAAGAAAAAGGAAATGGATGTAAAAGCATACACTGAAGAGATTTACAAATTAAGTAAGAGATCTAACCATAATGAGAATGAGGATGAGAAAATTGCTAGGTACTTGGGTGATTTGAGATTGAACATACAAGATGAAATGGCTTTAACAAATCCTAGGAGTGTAGAAGAATGTTATCAAATGGAATTGAAGGCAGAAGAAAAAGTAAAAAGAAGACAAGAGAAGACAGATAGAGGAAGAGGTGGCATAACAAGAGGAAGGGGAACTTTCTCTACTCCAAGACAAAAAAAATGAGAACTAGGAGGATGTGCACAAAAAGGAAGAGAAAGTTACATATTTCAAACTATGTTTTAGAGGCACAAGGGGTAGATTTGGTGGTGGAAAAAATCCTAACATTTTTGCAGGTAGGTGTTTCAATTGCCACGAGTTTGGTCATCCTTCTTGGAAATGCCATGAAAAATTGGCTTCAACATCTAGTGGAGGAGAAAGGAAAACTGAAAGAAGAGCACAAATTGTTCAAGAGGATGAAGTTGATAGTTCAAAATACAATAGTCTTCATGTTGCTTCTGAAGTAGGTGAAATTTTGTTGGTGAAGATACAACTCCTAAAGACATCCAAGGAGAAGGATTTGATTCAAAGAAGAGCATTGTTTAGGACAGCTTGCAGATGCAAAAACAAGGTATGTAAGGTGATACTTGATTCAGGATGCACTGATAACATGGTATCTAGTGATATGGTAGACAAATTAAAATTGGAAAGAGTACCTAGATAAAATCCATACAAGGTGTCTTGGGTTAGTGAAAATCAATCCATTTTGGTGAGTGAACAAGCTTTAGTTGAATTTCAAATTGGTAGATACAGGGATAAGGTTGTTTGTGACATTTTTCCTATGAGTTGTTGCCATGTTTTGCTAGGAAGGCCCTGGCAATTTGATAGGTTAACAATGTATAATGGGAGACAAAACACTTACACAATTTAAAAGGATTGGAGAACCTTCATTTTAACTCCATTGGTTGAAGAGGAAAAAGAGCAAGGTGAGATCATCATGATAGGGAGAAAACAGTTTGTGAATGTTGAAGGAAGTACGAATAAAGGGTTGGCAGCCTATGCAAGGATTAACACTATTTGGACAATAGACAAAAGAACTGAAGATAATTTGCAGTCAGTTGTGAATAAGAATGCTTTCATGTGGAAGAGAAAAGAAGAGGAAGTGGTGTATCAAGTTGATACAGTAAAGAGTAAGTCTGAGGTGCTTGTGGAAAAGCAAGAAATGAGTGATGGAATCATAGTTGGGACAGTCATGTGCCCTGTAGCAGAAAAGCAAGTGAAAAGGCAGTCAAAGGTTGATACCACCGAGGATGGTAGGATTGATGGGACAGTGAAAAGGTTGTTTGCAGGCCTGACAGAGATTACTAAGTGTGATGGTACAGTTGTTAATGAGATTGACAGAGGAGAAGGTGTAGTTAATAAGGGCATTGGACAAATGTCTAAGCATCAAGTGAAGAGGGAAGTGATGGAAATTGGTAAAGGTTTGTGTACAGGCGTGGAAGAGAGTATAACAATAGTATGTGATGGAAAAGTTGAAGAACACCCCACAAAATAGAGATGTGACCGAGTGGAGCATGAATCAAGCAACAACGAGGACAAGCATGTCAAGCACAAAGTGAATCGGAAGCAACATGAACTTGGTAAAGGAAATCAAGGAGGTTAGAGGCAAGTGATGATAAACTGTGGAATATTTTCAAGATTCTTTCCAAGAGACTTGGAAAAATTTCAAGTTGAGGTGTATGGTGCAAGGCACCATTGAAGAACTTTTGCCAATTAAGGATCTTAATGAGTATGCTTTAGGAATTGGTGTCTTTTTGTTTAAATAAGATCCAGGAGACCATTTATTATTGTATTGATTCCTATTAGATGGTTCTTAGGTGTTTAGAAGGTCAATAATGTTGAAATTGCAAAATATTAAAAAGTTTCTAATTGTGCAAAAATGCAAAATTGAAAAGTTGTAAAAAGGAAGGTTTAGGAAATCCAACGGTCATATAGATTTGAATGGTCATTTGAGGAAGTTAGAACAGTTATTTTGGAGGAAAAAAGCATAAATAAGTTGAAAAACATCGATGTAAGATTGATCTTGAAGATTGAAAGCAAGACTAAATAAAGAAAACCTTGTTTTCTTCAGATTTTCTGAGTTTTCTCTTAGTTACTAGCCAGTGTATGGATAGTACTTTGATTTTTTGTTTTAAAATATTTCAAAACTCATTATATATAGGTGTTAGCTTTAATTTGAATCCATTTTGAGTATTCCACATTAGGTTTAAGGGAACATATTGCAGAATTTTTGTAGACTAGTCTGTATTTTAAGTTTCAAGGGTTTGTTGTTCTAAATGTGATTACACCCACTCCACCTCCTTTAACTTTTGTATCTCAGTGGAATGGGTGGAATTTAGGTGGGTTAAGGATGTCTAATGGTGGTTGATTTTAGGGGAGGTCAAGTGAAGCATTGGGCATGTTGCCCTAGGATTGAAAATGGAGTTTTCCTTATGAAATTGAGTGGTTTTGATATCGAAAAGTGTGTAAAAGTTTGGGGTAGCATTATTTCTTGATGGAATAAGCATGTGCAGAGGTATTTGAACTTGTTTGAGGTGGTGGAAATTTTTTATAAGATCTAGAAATTTGTTTTTCATTAAGACCTTAGGTTTTGGCTATAAAAGAGGGTTTTGAGTTTTGGCACCTTAGAGGTTGAGTTTCTGCCAAGTAATTGTGAAATCTAAGGTTTTGGAACCTATAGATTGCTTCCCTAATGAGTTTTGTGGTTTTGGAAAAGTTTTGAGGCAAGGTCCTTTGTAAAATAGGCCTAATTTGAGGTCTAGTTGGCGTTGAAATCTTGATTTGATGAAGTCGGTACAAAACAACCTATTGAAGGTTTGTTGTATGTTTTTGTGTGTCTAAATGGGTGTTTGAAAACCTACTGGTTCTGGTTTGAAAGGACTTCTCCAATAATTTGTACATGATTGAGTCAAGTGGCTATGTTACAAGGAATTGTGAGAATTTGATGATAGTGAGAATTTGAAGGCTTGGTGATTTGACAAGTTATTGTATAGTGTGAAATTGTGTTTTGTGGTTGCAGGACCTCCCTTGATTGCTATCAAATTTATAGACAAGGGATGTGATAAATCCCAATATTCTCAAAGATGTAATACAAGAGATAGATATCACATGTGAGGCTTGAGGAAGCCAAAGAGAGAGAGAAAGAAAGAGATAACTATGAGAGCCAAGAGAGTTGTAGAGAATGTTGTGAGAATGTGAGAGTGTTGTAGAAAGCAAGAGAGAAAGAGAAAAAGACTTCCAAGAAAAGATAATGTTCAAGAGAGACGAGAATTCAAGTGAGAGAAATAGGAATGAAAAGATAGACTTTAAAGAGAGAAAAGGATGGAAAAGAAGGTTCCCAAGTCGTTACAAGGTGTCCCTAACCATTTCGACCGACCAAGGTAGGTGACAAGTGGAAACATGCTCAGAAACAACCGTTTGAATGTTGCGATGTCGTGGGATGTTAGCACGGTGTGTGAACTTTCACGCAGCATGCTAGTGTCCAGAAAAATCATGCTCAAAAATGGTGGGAATGAGGAAAACACAAGGTTAATGCAAAGCTAACATAAGAGGGTAGCTGCTAAAAAGAGGTCTTGAGCATCCTGAGAGGGGAAAAGGCTGATGCAAGGGATAAAATGATCCTTCACAAATGCTAAGGTAGTGGACACTAAAGTGGATGCAAAAATGTAGGTGAAATTGCAAGGGTTGCAATTTTATGACACAACAGTATCATGGATCAGTTTTAGTCCAAAAGAGCATTTCCACAACTTTCATTAAAATGAAAATTCTTCCAGTGTTGCACCATTATCTAGGGAAAACATTCTCTCTTCCTTTTCATAGGTGGGTGTAGGTCCAATGAGATCTTTTCCTTGTGATTGCTTGCTTTTAATCTTCTCCCACTTCAATCATTTTATAGTCATATCTATGGTTTCAATGTTTGAAAGCCATGGTTCTTCAACTAGTGGCCTCTTCTTAACTGTGATCATAGGTACATCCTTGATCTTTTTCCTCTTGGCTAGTTTCCATGTTCATCCTACTAAAAATTTTCCTATCATTTCTGAAACCAAGAAATGACAGTTCTAAATTAGGTGGTCATGAACACCATTTTCCATAATCCCTTTTTTTCAATGTGATAGGACACACTAACATTGTAACCCGAGGTTTAGTCAAGTAATTAAAATTATTTGTAAAATATGGAAATATAACATCAACCTTAACATTAATTAGAACTTAGGGTGACACCTAGTTGGTGATTGATTCCAAGGGTTAGTAGGAAAGACCAAGTTCAAGCCCATTCACAATGGACTTCCATTATCAGTGTGTCTTTCCCCTGGTTATTATGACTACCCTAGACTTGCATTATGTTACACAAAGCACCTAAGTTTTTTAATATTTTTATAATGTAGATCCCAGCATCAAATAGGAATATTCACTTTCAAATGTTTAATATTTTCTCCAAAGGGCCTCAAAATCCCTTGTCCTTTATGACCTTAGGGTGACTACTAGGTATTAACCAAATTCTCAATCAACCCAATACGTTCCTCTTAGTTGATTCAAAATGTGCACCTCCCCCCTAGGAGTATGATAGACTCACAATGCTCAAATTACTATGCAAATTCCGATAACAATGATGTTGATAAAATCCTCCAAACAAAGAAATTTCAATAAATAAATAAATAAAATTTCCAATCAAAATCAACCAATGAGATTTCAAATAAGAAGAAAAAAAATTCAATGGTGGCCACCATGAAACAATTTTAAAGTTTAAACCACAAGTAAAAATAACTAGTCCTTGAGGAAGAAGGACAATTTCAAGATTAAATTTCCAAATTATTTAACACTTCAAACTACTAATTGATTCAATCAAGTAAAATTTATAAAATAATAATAAAAATCTAATAATTGCATAAATTTTTACGACATACTCACTATGTGACTTCAATCATGGGGGAGGAAAAATGGTTGTACGTCATTCTATGTCAACTAAATTCCTTTTTCCCTAATTTCCATTTAAAGCCATTTTTAGGTGAACAAAAAGGGTGTATGATGGTTTTAAAGTCAACAAACTGAGACCGCACATAGTTTTCACTAGTGTTTATGGTTTCTAACTTCTTGAAAAATCCTTCCAAGAAATAAGATCACTCTATGCTAACAAAAAGGTCGTTATAATCTTGAGCATGAACCAACTTTTTGCCCATTTCCTACATATAGACTTACAAATCTCAATTCTTAATAACATGTCACCAATACTTCTAATGTGAGCCTCAATCTATTCCCAGAGTTCTTGGTGTTGGAACCTAGGCTTTGATACCAAATTTCATGCCCTAAAATTGACCGAAGGAAAAAATGCAACCAACAATTTATTTTTTAACAATAACATAAACTCACTAAGATATAGCTAACATGCTCTCAGGGAGGCAATCTATTCCCATCAGAGGGAATTTTTCATGCAATTTCATCTCTACCAAGCCACCTCAAAGCAAGGATTTTAGAGAGGGCACATGTGCTACATGGAGTTCATTGTACATACACTTATCCTAAAGACATTATGCACTCTAACCTCTAAGTTATACTAGGCCCCTCATTTTACCGACAAAGGAAAAAGGGACTAAGGTTTCATTTGACTAGACTTTTATCTAATGGTAGCACATCATTTAAGTCCACCTTACAATGTTCTACCACTCTAATGAACTATCAAAATATCACTATAAATTCCATCAATGGTTATCCAAGGATTTAGAACATTCAATAGGTAATACTATCCAAATTAACATTGGGGTCAATAACCAGGGGTAGAAACAAACTTTACTAGTGAGGGCCAACTAATTTTAAAATAGTATGTACCTTTATCTTAGAATATTAGTAGATTACCATGAAGGAAATTTCTTTGAACTCTAAAGTAAAATTTAGAATTATGATTTCCCATAACAATTTTAACCTTGCTAAAGACATGACTATTATTAGTCCTTTTATTCCAACACTAATATCCTCCATCAAGTTTCCTTTTTATAGTCTTCTAGTTAACAACTATGTTTGATTTCATCACAAATATAATTTAATTGGAAATATTGGTATTTAAACGCCCCCTAATTTAATATTTATTATTATTATCCATGATATACCAATACTAAAATTTCTTATGATTCATTCCCCCTTGGATAACCATATCAATATTTTATTATTGTATATATATGTTCTTTATGAAAGAACATGCTCTTCTATTATATAAATGTTCGCTTGATTAACCTCAATATTATTCACAATGTAGATTGTCATATTTATTATATAATTGTTAAGGTTATTCTTAATAGAAAACTTACTATTCAACATTAATAATAGTAACAACCAATAATGTTAATATTAAAATAAAAGTCAATCTTAAGATTTATCTTATCATTAATATTATCATTTACTATTAACGTAAATTTTATTATACTTATGCATATTACTAATATTTTCTTTAATATTAAAATCAACTTATTTACCATTACTAATGCTCTTGCTGATATTAGTATTACCTTTATCTATACAATTATGATTATCATTCCAAATATTACACTAATATTATTTGTAGTGCTATCATTTATATGTAATGACACTATAATTTTTCGTAATACTATTATTCCTTAATAGTATTAATAATGTCCTTGGTAATGTCATCGTTATATAGATTAGATCTATAATGATGTCTATTATTTATTGAATACTAGTGTGGAGATTAACATTGTTATTAGCCTTTGACTGCATAATACACTCGTGAGGATGAACTAGACCTCTAAGGGTGACAACCATCATAAAAACTTCTTTCTTTATTTTTGTCCATATTTTCTATGCCTACATCTTAAATCTTAAATGAACTACTGTTATTTTTACAGCTTCATATTCCCCAAATCCCTTTTAGCCAAACAAAAGTTAAACATAATAACTCCATATGATATTACCAATGCGCATCCACTATCATAAATTTTGCAAACTAATAAATCTATGTAGATGAGAAGATGAATGGTATTAAAGGGAAGAAGGAACGTACAACTCACACAGTGAACAGGAGCAGATACATTAAAAAAGTTTGATTGCTCGAAAAATTTACAAGTGGATTTCAGTCCTGAAAACCCAAATGATTATACTTAACCTTTTATATATTGCAGCGCCCACAAGGGAGGTATCAGTTTACTGCATTTTTCGCTAAGGAGGGATTGAGTTGGGAGCTTAGCTTCTTAAGTTTCTCCTTCTTCTCTTTTGACATATCAGAATATATTTTTCTACAAGTTTAGAGGGTACCCAAATTTCAAAACATTCAAACAAGCTCTATAACCTCTAAATGATAGCAATCAGGTATCAATTTACGTCTTTTATGTTTCTAATTGCATATATAGTTATGTGTATGCACAACCATAAGGACACTATTACCAATCTAAGGTTGCATCCCTCAACTATTACATTTATTTATAAAAAAAAATTGGTTTGTTCTCTCTTCTAAAAGAAAACTTGCAAGCACGTTTCTTTTCTACAGAGAGTTGAATGGCCTTAGGATTTACTTTTGGAGTAGGCTACCTTGGAAGGGATGTTTTAATGTTAATTAAAATAGACATTTAGAATTTCTTCTAGCGACTTAAATGGTTTTCCATACAAGAATTATAACTATAACAACACTCATTTTATGAGTATTTCTTATTCATTTTGAATACAATAGTGTAGTGGAAGAGAAAACTGTTTACCCACCTGAAACCTAGGTTTGCATGATGATGGTAAGAAGAAAGAAGGACAAAGGTCTAAGCAAAGAACGATAAGGTTGTATTTATCTTTTATTGGAAAATGGGGAAGCATTTTTAGAGCTAAACACTATGCCTCCCAAAATAAAATCATATTACAAGCTAGCACATAAATCTTAGCCTTGATATGAACTCATCCAGCATTGACCCTGAAAGTTCTAGAAGAAGATAGCAGAAAAACATAGTAAAAAGAAAAAAATATAATAGCATGGATTTAACCCTCTATTTATTTCTCAAATCAATATTTACAACAAAATAGTATTTACTCTTTCAAAATAAAATAGACATCATGCTATATATTTTAAAACTAAAGAATATAATGTAAAGCTTTATAACAAAATAGTATTTACTCTTTCAAAATAAAATGCATGCTTTTTTTTGTACAACAAGAGAAAATTTTCTCTTCTCAAGAGTAAAACATATGTCATTTTCCTGCAATATATATGTATCTGTAGACATCCAAATTTGACCACTTCCATATGGTCAAATTTGTCTCTTTATTCATCCCTTTAACTCATACACCTCATCCTCTTGGTCAGTATTAATTAAATCACTCATTTAATTAATATTTCATGGTCTGCCTAAGGTCCCTAAAGTATTTAATTCAATAATTAAATACTTTTACCTTCTTTCCTCTCTAAATTAAATAAATACATCACTTTATTTAATTTAGTCATGTGACCTCTTGGGATTTAAATTTATTTTTTTAATTCCTCACTTTCTCTCTCCTTGTCATATTCTCCATAACCTTCTTCTAATCCAGATTAATCTAATTAATCCTAGATGAGGATGTGCACCACTTAATTAAGATTAATGTCACATCCTCTTACATTTTCCACTTGCCTCTAATCTTTCATTAATTACCCCAATCATATGTTTGCACAACCTTAATCAAAATTATTAGTCACATTTAGCATGTCTTTTTTGGTCAACCTTTTCATTTGCCTTTTTTGGCATTGACCCTCTTTTCCATGTGAATTTTTAATTCACATTTTTTCACCCTAGGTCCCTCTCTTCCCCATGCAACTTCTAGAACATTAGACTTGTAACATCACCTACATGTGACAAATTCCCATCATCTTGGAAACCCCCTTTTATCCATTAGTTTCTCTCAAGAATGTAAATTTTTAATTCACACTTATTTCTCCAACAACCTTTTCATTCTCCACAGTGATTTTTGAGGAATTCTAAAATTCCTCAAGTGTCATTTTCACTCTCATTTGGGGACAAGAAGTTCTTTTTTGAGGAAATCTTCTCATCCCCCAAGGTACTTACAAGGTACTTGTCCTTGCTCTACATCATGTACCTCCCTTCCACCTCACTTCCACATCATCTTATCCTAGGCCATCTCACATTGCACATGTCAAGATGTGAGGGCTTGTGAGTCTTCAACTCACCATAGCCCTACATCTTGGCCTTGGTGGCTTAATCTCAACCATTGAATTCTCTAGAGAATTCAAATTTCTCTATAAATACCCCCTCTTCTAAAGCATTTAGGGGACTTAGCCATTTTGCACCCTTATGCTTCCAAATTGTCTACTCAATTTGCAAGCATTATTTCAGTCATTTAGCCAAGCCACTTAGTCATTTTGCATTTGCATCTAATCATATTGTCAATCTTGCATTTATCCATTTCCATAGCCATCAAAGGAGCATACAAGCTTACAATCACAAGGGCCAACCAAGGAATTTTAGCAACAAAGAAGCTATAACCATTTATAATATCTATTTTATCTTCTTCCTTTGTGTTATCAATTTCTTAGGCTAATCTTGAGGTGTCCCTTGGTGTTTTTCTCTCATTGCATAACAGTTGTTTTTGCATATTTAGGATAGATAAAACATTTAGGATCACATTTTTGGCACGCTTGGTGGGACCCACAAACGGGTCCCTTTATTTTATGCTTGTTGTTGTTAAGTTGGTTGCAAGAACAGGTCGCAGAGGGGCGAATACGCCCTCCTGGTTACTGCAGAAGGGCGAATACGCCCTCCTAGTTACTGTAGAAGTGTGAATACACCCTCCCGATTGTTGCAGAGGGGTGGATACGCCCTAACCCATATTTTGTTTCTAACTAGTTTGTTGTAGAGGGGCAGATATGCCCTAATCTATATTTTGTTTCTAACTAGTTTGTTGCAGAGGGGCGGATTCTGCCTAACTTATATTTTATTTCTAACTAGTTTGCTACAGAGGGGCGGATACACCCTAATCTATATTATGTTTCTAACTAGTTTGTTGCGGAAGGGGATCGCCCTAATCTATATTTTGTTTCCTAACAAGTTTGTTGTAGAGGTTAGCTATATATTTTATTTCAGCAGTTTATCTGGAGAGGCGGATAAACAATCTATATTTTGTTTCCTAACTTTAGTTTTTGAGGGACAAAATGCAGCCATAATCTATTTTGTTTCTAACAAGTTTGCTCTTGAGAGAGAAGCCGAATCCTTTAACCTATATTTGCGACATAACAAGTTTGTTGCTGAGGAGGATACACCCTAACTTATATTGTGTTTCCTAACTAGTTTGACTGCCGGTGGTGGATGCACCCTAATATGGGGTGTTTTCTAACAACATTTTCTTTGTAAGCGGTAGTTACTCTAATCTGAAAATTGTTTCCCAACATTTTACTGCAGTGGGGCGGATTTGTCCTAAACTGAGAATTATTTCTGACATTTGATTGTAGCGGAGCGGATTTTCCCTAATCTGAACACAGTTTCTGACATCTTACTACAAAGGGGCGAATACACCCTCTTGATTACTGTAGAGGGGTGAATACGCCCTCCTGATTACTACAAAAGTGTGAATACGCCCTCCTGATTACTGTAGAGGGGTGGATATTCCCTAAACAAGACATTCAGGAAGGTAAAACAAGCATTTTAGCTTCGTTTTTGTCTCAATTTTTTGCTATTTTCAGGATTTAACCCTTAACCTTACTTGTTTGTGGGAATAGTTTGATTTCTTGCTAACATTTTATAGCATATTTTTGTAATTGATGAAGAATGGTGGTTAAAACAACTAACAGTTGCTTGCAGGGCCATTTGCTTGTGCAAATTTTAAAAGTCTTTCTTGTTGTTTCATCTAGGCACATAGTTTAATTAGGGAAAGTAAAATTGTTGCTTTGTCTCTATTTTTGTGTCACCCAAAGGGAGGAACTAGTGTTGCTTTCTCAGGGCTTTTGTGTGAGGCCTAGGGGAAGTGGTGAAAATGATTAGTGCCTTCTTTTAGAGAGGACCTACTTAGAGTTCATCACCCCAAGGGGCGATCAACCACACAAACCCGGCCGGAGTGGTATAAAAGGGGGAGGCAAAGCTATACTGAAATCCAATTCGTCGTGTCTGGTGAACCTCCAAGCTAAGTGATACCCTAGATAGATGTGAAGAGTTAGTGCGAGCCTTGATTATCTGCGTTGGGGTTCTGACTCACACTTATGTAATGGGATGGTGTTCCGCGATGCAGGCCTCACATACCGAGAATATATCGAGGACTCCTTAGAAGCCTTGTGCATCCTAGAGTAAGACCTTTGTTGGCCATACCCTTAACACTAGTCATAGGATTGTGCTTACTTAAAATATTTTCTTGTGAGAAACCAGTAAAATTTTGACAAGCCAACCTCATTGTTATCATTCCAAGTCCTTTCCATAGTCATTCCCATCCAAACCAAGTCACTATTCTTCGCAGAAGGGTGAATACACCCTCTGGTTTACTGCAGTGGGGTGAATTTTCCCTATAGTTTACTGTAGAGGGATGAATACACCCCCCTAACAGTTAATTATGCTCTGTTTGATCACTCCCAGTCTCCGTTCGACCATTTAATTATCCTAAGCCTTCATTTAATCATCCTAAACCTTCATTTGACCATTCCAAACATTCATTTAACCATTCAAAGCCTTCATTTAACCATTCCAAGCCTCCTTTTAACTGTTCCAAGTATTCATTTGACCATTTTGGGGAACTCATTCCACCGCTTCACCACATGTTAAACTTTGGAGCCTAAACTTTGTCAATTATTATGACCTCAACATTTGCACTTTTCACAAATATCACTTTGATACCACCCCCATCATCCAAAAACCTTTAGGACATCATTAGTTTGCATCCTTCATCATCTTTCCATACGAAATCCTTTAAACCTTGTTTTGGAAATTACTACCCAAGTTAACCAAGGTGTTTGAGTTTGATTGTCATCCTACATTGCCTTCAACCCAATCAATCCACTTTTGTCCTGAGGTAGATTCATGTTGAAAGTTAGCATCATCAGCCCAAATCAATTATCTCAAGGTGGATTCGGTGCCATAATCAGCCCCTTTATTTGATCAACCAACATATTAAGTCACCAAGGGTGATTTCCAAGCTAGGTTTAGAATCTCTTCCATCAACCAATCCTAATTCATCATCCAATCCAAATCAAAATTATCCAATTCATCAAAACAATCCAATCCAATCTATCTCAATAATCCTGTCCAATCAAAATCTGATTTCATCAAAATCCAATCTCATCCAATCTCATCCAATATAATTGAATCCAATATCATCCAATCAAAATACAATATAATCGAATCCAATATTATCTAATCATCCAATCAGATTCCAATTAAATCTACCCACACCCCTCATCCAATCAATCAATCTCCATCCAATCAAATCATTCATCAAGGACATCCTTATAATCCGCCCATAGCTCATTTGCATGCCTGTTCAAACTAGGTCATAAGCCAAGAAGCAAATGGCACAACAATAAGGTCAAAATTCCCAAGTGAACATGTCTCAAGATCCTAATAATGATGCAAACATCTCCCAAAATCCTACCAATGGTACAAATGTCCCTCAAGATCCTAACAATGGAGTGAACATCCCCCAAGACCCTCATAACAACACTTCATCACACTCCAACAATGAAAATTAGAACAACTCACCAGATGGTGAAGAGAGTATCGTTAATCAACCTGAACTTACACTAGAGGAACACTTTAGTAATCCCACCAATGCACAAATGATAGGTCACCTATTCGAACAACATGGGGAAGTGATCTTGGCCCACCTAATTGAAAAAGGAGTATAACTCCTAGCAGGTGTTGACCTATCTAAGTACATTAGTGCCACATCCAACATACCCCAAGCTTCACAAAATGTACCAGGTGATTCCTACATCCCCAATATACCTCCTATAGAGGGTTGGTATCAGCCTAAATTCAGAAATAACATCCTTTATCATGTTAACAATCCCCCACACATCGTAATCTTAGTTATGGGGGCCCCTCAAGTGTTCGATCTCAATAATCCTTTCACCTATGGTATGCTGCAAACTGTGCCACAATGTCTACTATTGATGCTAATTGCACCACCCCTTTTAAATCAACCTCCAGTAAGTACTGGGGGAAACTCTTTCACCACCTTGCCTCCACCTCCTGGGGCCACAAGTCTACCACCACTTCCACAACCTCCTCAATCTAAGATATCCTCCCAATTACCGCCACAAAGTACATCCCAACCAAATATCGCCATTTGTACCCAACAACCTCCTTTGTAGAATGCTTCTACATCATCCCAAACACTTTTACAACAACAACCCCCACATAATCCTTTGATTCAATCCCAACAACCACCACACCAATCCCAAGGTAATCCATCTTGACCTCCCGTTTTGACCATATCCTTGTTGCTTGCATCTATTTTTCACCCACAAGCTCAACTACAACACAACAGCCTATCTCGACCCACACAGTAGCTAACATCACATCAGCCACCCCCCCAGCATTATCTCTATCACAACCAATAGTAGTTTCAGCAACCACTACCCTATGTGGCCTCTCAATAGTCATAGCAATACCAACAACCTCAGCTAACCAATCACGGGCAATCTATTTACGCCACAATAGTATACCACATACTCTCATCAGGAAAATCCATATTATACCGCACAACAGTAGCCCGTGACGCATCAATAGGGGGACCCATCATCTCATTATCAAAACCCATATATCAACCTCCAAACGATATCTCAACAGGATCCTCTATCATCCTACCACCCATATCCATCCAACCCATCTTTGGCTCCCACGCCACCAGCCAACACAGATCTATTAGAAATCAAAGCCGCTCTGAAAGATCTTCAAGCTGGGAATGCAAAAAAATCGTTCAAATTTGAAGACAAATGTCCTTATCCATTTGATCCCTCCATCTCATTGATCCCCTTCCCTAAATACTTCAAAATACCAAAATTCGACAGATACAAGGGAAACAAAGATCCTAAAGCCCACCTCCAAGATGTTTACTCCCAATTTCAAGAGGTTATGCATAATGATAACTACCTCTTGCGTCTCTTACCACAGAGCCTGACAGGATATGCCTTGGATTGGTTTATGGGTCTAGAACAGGGATCTATCAAATCTTTTGCAGATCTTTCAGAAAAATTTGTTTCTTACTTCTTCAATCTAGAAAAAGACATTGATACCTTGGACCTTCTTAAGGAGAAGCAGCATGTTGTTGAAACCTTTATCAACTACCTCCAAAGGTAGCATGCATTGGCAAGCCAAATGAAAACCCCTCTCAAAGAGAAAGATATGGTCACCTTCTTTATGGAGAACTCACATCCCGACATGGCTCATAATTTCAGGTTACACTGTTTCACCACTTTCATTGAGATAGTGGAAAAAGAACCCATCCTTGAATGTGCCATTATTGCCAAAGGGCACATCAAGATACACAACCATGACAAAGAAAGGCTATTCGGCGATAAGTCACGCTTTTAGAACAAAAACAAAAATGCAATGAATGATGGTGTCACTGACACTAAACATGTTCAAGTAGCCAATACATCCCAGAGGCAACAACCATCTGTACCCAATGCCATATACATGCCACAAGGGGCATCTCGTCCTCCTCAATAGTCAAACTAGAACAATCAAGGGAATGGAAACGCTAGTATACTCAATTAGGAGAACCCTTGAGTGTCATCTTCAATAAGTTGTTGCAGGTCAACTATCCGATAACATATACTATCACCAAACCACTTGATGAATCCAAGCCTAAACCAGCCTAGTTTAGGGAGAATGAATATTGTGAATTCCATAAGATTAAAGGGAATACTCTGAATAAGTGTCAAGATCTCAAAAACTATGTCCAAGATCTTATCGATCAAGGAGATATCAAAGTCGACACCAGTCAAGCTTCATCATCCAATGCTCAATTGCAGATATATCAAAATACCTTCCCTAACCATAATCAAGGTGCAAGCACCTCCAACAACAATCCCCAAGACAACAACATAAATAACATAAGCTATAAGAATGTACCCCTCAATTATGATGGCATTGTCCATTACATTGAGCAAGTAGAACCTCGCATGTCCATGATACATGTCAAAGCTAAAGATCCCCAATGTGTTGTTGCTACCTGATGATCCCACATTATTGTCCCTGTAGCCTCCACACCCAGCCAGCCAAATCCCGTAAACTCTTAGTACAACATTCTTGATCACTTAGGAAAGACCCTTGCTCATATCTCAATCTTGGATCTGCTTAAGTCTTCTCCTATGCATCAGGAAATACTCAACAAATCTTTACAAGAAACTCGTGTACCTAACGACATCGATCCCACACAATTCCAAGCTTTAGTAGGACACCTGGCTTTATCTTACCAGCTACACTTCAACCAAAATCACATGCCAAATATTGATGCCAATCACAACCGTCCTTTACACATTGAAGTTTGGTTTCCTGTCATAAAATAAAAAGGGTCCTGGTAGATAATGGCTCTTCCCTCAATCTATGCACTCTGAAGTTCATAAAATAGGTAGGGTATACTCAAATGGATTTGAGTAATCAAATCATCATGATCAAGGCTTATGATAATGCAGAAAGAAATTCTGAAGGGATTATAAGTCTTCCTATCCAGATTGGGCCTATAGTTCAATACACTACCTGTCATGTCCTTGATCTAGACTTACCATATAATCTCCTCCTTGGCCGCCCATGGCTCCATGCCATGCAAGTGGTCCCCTCCACGTACCATCAATGCCTAAAGTTCCCAGTTAATGGACAAGAGATCACCATTTATGCCAACCCACAACCATTTGAATACTGTCGCACTCTAGAAACATCATTTCCCCATTTACATTATTGTCTTGGGGTTGAAATGGGGGCACTCAGTCGTCATCCTCCAATCCATCATCCACCACGATAGCCACTCCATCTCCTGCCACCAATCCTACCATCACCAAAGTCTAGATCATTGACAAGGGGTGTGGTGAATATGAAATGCATATAGCTCTCAATGTGGCAACCATGCCACTGTCACCACACACGTACGGCCAACCTTCATAGTCTACACCAAAAGAAGACAAAACCATCACTTTTAGTGCTAAAAACATTTCCACTACCACTTTTCGGTCTCCTTGTGTAAAGACAGATGCACCAGAAGAGGATATCAGTCAGTGGGTGTACCGTGAAGAACCCCAACTAGATCCTCCTCTTAAGGAATACTTTCAGGAAGTATACCCTTGGTCAGCTAAGTTCGCAGAAAAGCATGACTACCAAGGTGGGGGCCTAGGTAAGGTAGAATAGGGACGGTTGCAACCTATTGATGTATCAAAGCTTCCATGGAATATAGGCCTTGGATATGACATAAATCAAAAAGGTCTCGCAACATCATCTAATACCTCCAATAGTGTTACTGTAGACAATGGTCCCTTGGAAGACATGCCCGAGGAAGAATCCATCATAGATGTGTACGATGATGTTGATCACACAGACCTGTCATCCATGTTTGACTGTTTATCCGTCTTTACCATCAGCCTTTCTCTTTGCCATCCCAAACTCATTAATTGGAACCTACATGATAGCACACCTTCCAATGTCTCCCTAGATACGTATGTCAACCTCATGGGATTGGGGGAGGATGAATGCTCTAGTTGCAAAAATAAAAACAAGAAAAACAAAAAAATGCTCATCTAGCGAAAACCTCCTCGAGGCACTTCCTAACCTAGAAAAAGTAAAAATAAACGACGCATCCGACAGTGAAAACCTCGAAGAGGCGCTGGAAGATGGAGATGTTTATCTTCCCCTTGTGGGAACTCAATTATCCACATGGTCATCCATCCTAATTGAAGAAACTCAAGAAGTTAACCTAGGTACTGCAGAAAACCCTAAGATCACCTATGTAGCCAAATCTCTATTAGAGCAAGAATATTCAATCATTGTTCAACTTCTCCAAGATGGTATCATTAAATTTTCT
>VDFB02084241.1:0-26245 GCA_007258455.2 Sequoia sempervirens | reverse complement strand
TCACCTCCTCCTACATTTATTTGGAATAAAAATTATCCTTGAATCCCAATAGGTATGAAAACATGCTAGAAACATCTCTTGTATCAACTTTGAACTAATTTAAGGATACCAAAAATTTCAAGGGGGCTATGAAGGTGGGATTTGATTTGGGCATAAGTTATTAGAAAAAACCACTTTATAATGGAAGGAAGAAACCATGCCTAAGTGAAGTGGGTTAGTTAGAGAGACAAGATTCATCTATAAGGTCAACATTATCTTAGATAGAGTTTGATGTGATGGTTGGTAATATGGAATAGGGACATTAGATTTGACAATACGTTCATTGGGGTACATGCTTGTTGTGTGCATGCAATATTATACTAGAATATTGACCAATTTGAACACATAAATTGAACAACACAACACAACAAACATACACTTAATATTAGGCATTAGGACATCAAATTAACATGAAAAAAATTGCATCAAAATGGTTGTTCCCTTGGATTAATTGGATGTGTGCTCTTCAATTTTGTCGCATAAGCATGCATTCCAAAATGTGATGATTTTTCATGGGTTAAGGATGGGTCTATAGAAATTTGGTCAAGAAGATCAACAGTGAGGATTGAATGGAGAGATCAAGGGCTGGGATGGAAAGAGATCTCTCAAGCTTACCAAGTGGCACAATGTGGTGGATTGAGAATACCTTGGTACTTGTGAGGGTACATTGGAGTATGGGAATATCATGCCATAAAGGAAAGATTTGTCCCACACCCCAAAGGGGATGAGGATGCGAGGAACAAAGGAATTTCTAATTCCTTGAGTGTGGATGAAGTGTACTTTTAGGACAAGGACCCATGTTTGGTTCCTTCCCAAAAGGGTAAATCCTTTAAGGCTAGAGTACAAAGGGGGTGAGTAATAAGTGGAATAGATTTGACCCCTTTCCTAATTATGGATTAGAAATGTGCACATGTTTAGGGGTGGGATTAGGTGGGTGATTAGGATTAGAATTAGAGAGCAAGTGGGAGAGTTGGAGGATATGACATGTGAGGGTAAAATTAAATAAATAGAATTTATTTATTTAATTTACGAGAAGGGGTAGGTAGGATAGGTAAATAATTAATTAGGAATATAAATTAAATAAGAAATATTATTGAATTAATATAGAAGATGGGATTTATATAATAAATATTAATTAAATAAATAAATAATGTTATTTAATTAATATAAAATGGGGGTTAAATGAAAAATAATAATTAAATAAATATGAATTTATTTAATTAAAAGATGTGATTGGGAACATACAAACTAGGATTAAACTGACCAAATGTAATGGTCACTTTTAGGTGTCTACATTTTTCCCCTCTTTGAAATGGCATTAAAATAATGTTATTTCAAAGAAAAAAAAAATATAGCAACACAATGAAGGAATGGGTAAATTTTTTTCCTAAGGTGGAGAGAATAGATAAGGGAGATAAGTATAGGTGATGCCCACTCGAGAGGGTAGGAGGGAAAAAAGGGGCCTAGATAGCCTCGTGAAAGAGGAAAATGGTATAAAGGAGTGAGAAATGGATGAAAAATGGTTTAGGGAGTTTAGGGATAGGTGGAAACGGTTTAGAGAGTTTAGGGATGGGGGAAATGATTTAGGGAGTGGGGTGAGATGAAACTAATTAGGTGGGTTGTATGATATATTGGAGGAGTTAGATGCACTGGAGACCCGTGAGCGATGACTAGGAGCATTGAGGTTGATGGAGCAATTGATTAAGGTAGATATGATGACTTTGTAGGCCACTAATTTAGTGTATGTGGAAAAAATTTCACATATTTGTGCACATAGAGTGATGCAGATGAGGTTGGTAGAGTGGTGGAACTTTGAGATGATTACCTTCCATCTCCTTATTAGGGAGATGAGTGTGACCTTTAAGGATGGATGGAGGATATTGTGGGTACCGATTAGGACCCAATTGGTGTACATGACTTTGACAACACTTGAGGTAGCCTTACAAAGGATTTTCAGGAGGAGTGATCAATCGAGGAGAGAGATGGATTTGTACTTAGACGGTTGTAGGGGGTGGTTCTGACATTCCCCTCAGTGATGTAAGCTCTTGTAAATGTCATTTTTTTTCCAAATAAGAGTGGAAAAACCTTCCATATTGGGCTGGTGGATTATGTGGTAGAGATGGTAGAGAGATGGCAATGATTTTTTTCAGACGCCTATATGCTAGCTCACTTGTACAAGGACTCACATAGTGATATTCAGAGGTGAATGATGTCTAGGACACATTACCCTTATGTAGGTATGGGCATGGGAGCACATTTTTGCGGCTTTTCCAATTGGAGACAGAGTAGGCATTGATTATAGAGAGCCCCATGTATTTGTTTGGGAGTAGGAAGAATGATATAGACATGTGGGGGACCTTGAGTATTGGTGATGTTTATTGGATGAGTTATCAGAGGGGGACATAGTGTGGAGACCTTATCGGGAAGGGGATACTATTGGCAACCAGGATTGCACCTTAGTCAAGCTAGGCTTGGCTATCTTGTTGCAACATGGAAACACTCCCTGATTTGTGGGTCAATCAATTGGTGGGAGTGAATCTCCAGAGTGGGTTGGTTCCCTCTAGCTAATCACTTAAACTATAAACTTTTCAGGGGACATGGATAGGAAGAAAACTAAAAATGAAACCTACAGCTAATGATGATCAACTAGATATTCAAGGATTCTAATAGAACATAACTCACAACAATCTCTCTTGAAACATTAGCTCTCACAATCACCTTAAGACATCTAGCTCAACAGTATTTTGCATAAAGATTCATAGACCATTGAATACAATATGTAACTTGAACTAACTGCAATTCTTTCCTACAACCCACAATAATAAGACAAATGAAGGATCCTCAACTTTGAATCACAAATGATCATCCAAATTATTACTATAAGAACATGACAAGAGAAAGTGAAAGGAAAACTCTACTGCTTATTTTTAAATTGAAGGAGCAAGACATCAAAATATGATTCAACAAGTTTACAAAACTCTCAGTAATGCAAATGAGAGCAAGAAACTAAAATCTGAACCTTGAGAAATTCAAAATTTCTCCAACTTATAGGAATCAAGTGACTTCCATTGTGGAAAAATAGAAAAATCAGGCCCAAAAAGCAACTCATTCTGCATTTTCGAGCTTAAGGAAAAAGCTTGAAAATAAGGGGCTCAAATTGCTCCAAACAGCTTCACCGAAATGGAAACTTCTCATCTCCAACACGCTGATCCAAAAAACTCCACAAAATCAAGTTCAAAATTGCCCAAAATTGAAAATAGAAATTTCAAACTACCACCTCTTTTCCAAATCTTCCCAGGAACTGAAACTCAAAATAGAAGTTCTTGTTGTCACTCAAGTGCAAAACTTAACTGCATTTAAATAACAACTAATTAAGCAATTTATAGAAACATTGCTTAATCAGTGTCTTATATCCTTGCAGCTTTAGGAAACAAGAATAGAAAGCCTAATCACATTTGATTTTTTGTAATTGATTTCACCTCCAGTTACTCTAATTTTTGTTTTCTATCTCCAGATATTTTGATTGTTGCATAAATATTTGCAAAAAATCAAAATATTGTACAAGCTCTTTGCATACTTTGATTTTTCTACAAAAAATCATAAAATTTGTGACCCTCCTAGCACATATGATGACTTGGACTCCAAGGTAATTCTAAAATATTCAAGACTTAGGCAAAAATTGGAGGTCCTAAAGTCATTATTCAATTTCTTCTAGGGAAAAATGCATGGCATCAAATATTTCTAAGGCATCACAAGGTAAGCTTATCCTAATGTGAGGGGCAATGTGCATGGTTTTGATTTGATTTTCTTCAAAAATGAAAGAAAATAAATGCCTAAGGCATTCGACCTAGGCAACACATGATGCAAGGTATTAATCAAGGCATATATTTTGAAAGAAATCTAATTAAAATCACATTCAAATGGCAATGAAGGAAAAACCCTAACACAAAAACTGTCTCAAAGCACATTTTGATTCTCATTTTACATCAGCCAAGTTAGGAAAAAGTAGGGCTTTGCTGGGTGCCACCATGGGAGTCTAGGGTTTGGAGAAAAACTTCACCATTCAAGCTCTTTTCTTCACCATTTTTGGTACCATCCTTGTTGATTCTTCTCTGCATTCAATGGTAAGTCATTTTTATCTACATTTTGATTCATTTTAACTCTATTCGATGAAGAATAGGACTAAAGACTGCGACTGTGACTAGTCTTTTGATGGATTTTGTGTTTTGTTGTGTCGACCTTGTTTCTCCACCCTTCATGGCTGCCATTGGAGGGTCTGTTTGAGCTCTTTGAGGGCTCTGGCCATGAGCTTTTTTGTGATCCACCATAGAAATATTCAAGGTAAGCTCCATTTCTTCATCTTTTAAGAGCATTTCCCTCTTAAATAAAGCTTTATTCAAGCTTTTCTCGTAAAAAATGATGAATTTTTGGGTGTCTTTTGAGATCGACCATTACAAAGGGCATGACCATCACTATGTATTCTCCTTCTTTTCTATAGAATTAAAGCTCATGGGCTCGATCCATAATATGCAAATGAAAAACAATTTTAAATGAAGACATTTTCTAGATAGATTATTTTCATTTTATGGGTTTCCAAAACCCTTCATGGCCACGGGCCTGTAGCTTTCATTCCACCATTGTTTGAAAGAATCCCTATTGTAAAGGCTCAAACCCTTGTCAATTTGATCTGTATTTATGTTTCAAGCATAAAACCCTAAGTGGGTATCAACACTTGTGAATGATAACCTCTCCCAGGCCACGACCATGAGAGGACAACTAGGTCTTTTGCATTCTTGTATGAGCTTGAAATACTTCATTATCTCCGCATTTGAATCCTTTTAATGCACACCATGTGACTTTCTCTTAAAGGTTCAAAACTGGGTATCTTGCACTTGTCTCTATCATGAAACCCTAACACACTGTAGCACAAGGTCACTATTCTAAAAACACTAAAAGCAAATTAATTTCATTCTTTTCGAGCTCAACACCTACAATTGTAGCCTATTTTCTTGTCTTTATCATGCAAATTCCACTTAAATATTATTTTAAATGGAACAACTATTCTCTTCTTTTGCACTGTTTGTGTTTCTCCAATCATGATGTGCATACTGTTAATAACTACTTGTTTTCCATTATTACTTGAAATGCACAACACATTGGAACTCATATTCATGATCATGCACTTTCTCACTTTTCCTTTAGACAAGATTGCCATACACTTGCATTGCATATTGATGTGTTACTTCATTCAATGCCAAGCTTGCACTCAGCCATTATGATACCCCCTATAGGTCACTTTGATGCTTATGATCTTTTATTTCATGCACTTGAATGCTCAGAACAATGCATATTTAATCTCACTTGCATCATAGTTTTATACTTTATTTAGAACATAGAATCATGTAATATGATTTCCCTTCACATTGTGGCATCAAAACACTGAAACAACTTAAACTTTTACAAATTACCTTCATCTATGATGTTGTTCCACATTCTACATTTAGTTCAAACACTTAATGTGTTGCACCCATAGTCACCCATGCCTCTTTTCAGTCATTCCCTACTTTTAGTAACTCACTTGTAGCCATTGATAACTCTATTTTCTTGATGGGAGAAGCCTCCTTCTATAACTCTTCATCCATTTTTATCTCCTAAACAACAACATAATGATGTGAAAGATATCATTGCATGGAAGATTTTGAAATAAGAGTACCTAATGTTGATGATCTAAAGCTTCTTCATTTGCTTCAATTATCATTTCCTAATTTGTAAACAAGGCATTGTGTATGCATGTTCACTATCACATTATGTGATGATGCACTTGACTGCAATTCACTTGAACAATTGAGCACCTATGATTTTCATTTCATTGCACTCTCATACTTGACTATCCTAGGTGATCACTTGCTTGAGTTCTCATGGAATTTGATGCACTCGTTCAAATGCATATCTCTTTGAGCAATTTTGAGTTGTCTCTTTTTTGAAAACTCCTTTGTGGAATGTAGAGGGAAAGCATGCTGGGTCTCAACCTTTGTGGGAGCCCGTTTTACACCACATGATTTATGATATTCAAAATAAAATAGCAACATGGATTTTCCTATACCTGCACAAGAAACAAACAATGTTAGATTAAAACAATAAATTCAGAAGTTTCGTATGATGCTTTCTCCTTGGTATTCTCTTGTACTCCTCTTATTATTGCTCAGTTAATTCAATGCATCATAGACAATATTCTACATTACTATTGATGGACCATGTAGGAATGTTCATAGTCTGAGCTCTAACAAAAATTTCAACCACTTGCAGGTTCACTTGGAGCACGGAAGCAGAAAGGGGAGCTCAACTGTGGAGGTAGCTCGAAGACACCATCAAGCAATGACGATTATGTTCTTTCTTACATGCTCTTTCTCCTTCCTTTATCTTTAGTAGAGTAGAATATTCTTTGTAGTTCATTGTTCCAGCTACTCCCACGGCCTGTGTGGGACACTTGATTCTCCTTTTTACTCCAATGAATTCAAACAACATTTGTGAAATACTTGTTCAATTCTGCACTTTTCTTTTCTTGCAAACAATGTATTGAACATTGTACATGAATGATAGAATGAGAGCACTTCTTTTACTTTTTATGCAATACTTAATGCTAAAAATTATATATGGCAACCGAAAACACATTGCATTTCTTAAAAATAAACAACTCAATTATTTGCAATGGTTAGAAACAAACTTAAATTCTTCACCTTAAAAATGAACCTGTATAACTAGTGTAATCAAGGGAAAATCAGATTTGTTAAAGGGGTTAGCACAATAACATTAAAATCCATTGAAGTAACAAAGTACAAAGGAAATGAAATGAAAATAAAAAGAACAATGTTACCATAAATCTTCATCTTTCATGCTTCACCTTTGTTACACCTTCTAGTTTGCAACAAATCGAATGAGGCCCTCAGATTTCAAATGAGCACCTAGACTAATGTCAAAGCCCTATGCAAAGGTTGAAGGATTTGTATAAAAGAAATGACCTCACAATAGACTAAAATGACAATGACTGGAAAAATAATAATAACCTAAGTTGATCGAATGAGCATGAGAGAGAGAGCCCTCCAAATAAGAACAAAATTGCCATTTTATAAAAACTCCAATTTTGAATGTGTGGCGAGGATTAGAAGATGACAAATACCCTATAATCAATGGTCAAGATTAAATGTTGTAGTATGAATTAGGGTTAGGTCAAAATTAGGGAAATGACAAGAAATGAAGGGTTGAGATTGAATTATGAGATAATTCAATCAAGGGCCGAAATTAAATGAGATGTCAGGAGATAAGATTTGATTTGGAGGATAAGATTGGCACGAACAAAGAGGTTGCTGGAGAATTTAAATAAATAAAATTATTTAATTTAGGTGACCAATGAATAATTAAATAATAAAGATATTATTTAATTATAGAGGAATGTGACAAAAAGGATTATTTTGAATTAAATGATGATTTAATTCAAAATTCAAGAGAGTGGGCTAAATTAAATAAATAAAATTTATTTAATTTATGAGAGAAGAGGCTACTGAATAATTAAATAAATTAAAATAATTACTTAATTATAGTGGATTGATAAAAATTAAAATAAATAAGAATTTATTTAATTTTAAAAGAAGGGACTTAATTAGTGACGTAATTAAATAAATAAAATTTATTTAATTAATCAAGAGGAAAATAAATGACAAAAGGGAAATTAAATAAATTAAGAAATTTATTTAATTAAAGGAAGACTTTAGACAATTAATGACGTATTTAATAAATAAAATTTATTTATTTAATAATCATGAGGAATAAATGACATGAATTAATTAAATAATTATGAATTATTTAATCAATAGTCGAATGTGGACCAAGGACATAATTAAATGACTTAATTATGCTAGGATGAAAGTGGTAAAATGAAGGTTGCAGGCCTAGGTCATTTTTAGGTGTCTACAACTAGCTCTGTCAATTTGAGTTGTGTGAAAAATTGATAATAGTTTTGGCAACGTTTGCTAGATGCTTGCTTGCTAAGCACTAGGCCAATTTCCTTATGAATATCCATTGGGCATGGAGTCAATTTTTCCCTTTAGAAACTCAAGAATTCTGAAAAATCTGAAACTTGCAACTCCAAACAACAACAAAACCAACACCAGAAAAGCAAAACAAAAAACAAACAAGGCCCTAGCGGCCAAAAGCAAGGTGCAAAAACACTTATTGCAAAGAAAAATGAAGTGACATGTGCTTCAAGAGCACTTATTTTCAACAACTAATTCTATCCTATAGTGACCAATGAAAATAACACTCAAACAAAACCATTTACTGGTTTTGAAAAATAGCTCCCCCTTCTAATTAACTTACAATGATCTGATCGCTTGTGAATCCACCAGAAGATGTGGAGAAAAATCAAGTATTCAACAATTTTCCTCAACATTCTTCCAAGGATAAAGATAAAATCACTTACCCACCTTTCTTGACTCGTGAACCAGTGGTGATCAAGTGAAAAAATGAACTGGTTGTGCTCAAAATGATACCTCCCTTGATGCTCAAGATCGGTATTGTCATGGGGTTTCTCCTTCTCATTTGCTTCCAACCAAGATAGATAGCTTGCTCGAGAAAAAAATTTAGGTGATCAACAACAACAACATCAACCTACATGATAGCTTGTTGTGTTAACTCCTCCTCTACGGTCAATGGACCATGCTCCTCCATTAAACCTTCGACTGAAACATCAGAATCAAGCTCCTTCGCACAATGAAAATGAAGCTCCTCCAACCAGGTATGATCATGCAAATCAGATTCATAAAACATTTCTTGGAATTTGGCCTCCTCCTCCAAGGGCTTTAGCAACATGTTTTCCCAACAATCCTTAACTAATCAGTTTCATCTCGTTTTAGAGCAAACATGGCATGTTTAGGGAGTTGCTTCACTTTGTTGACCTCATCATTCATTTGAACTCCAAAAGAACCCAGCAGGGTAGCAAGCTCTCTACAAGCTAGACAGGTGGGATCTTGACACTTGAGGATTGAAATGACATGGAAGGAATGACTCTCTTCCATCAGTTCTCTCAATTGTTCTTCAAGGGAAACTACCTCCAATGTTTTCATGTCAACTTCATCTTTATGAATTAACTCTTCAACCATCACCCCGCCTTACTCTATCTGAGTCATGCCTTCAATATCTTGATTATGCTCCATTTTAGGCCTTCCTTCTAGCACACCAGTCTTGAATCTCCACTACAACATTGTCTTCCCTCATTTATTCATGAATCAACTTTCTGTCAATGTGGTTTTAGTGCTCTAGTTGATCACAACTTGGCAATTCTATTAGCTCACACACATTCTCTTCACCAAAAGGAACGAACAAAGGCAGCTCTTCAAGTAAATTAGTTACAATAGGAACCTCAACATTCTTCTCCATCTCAACAACTAGTTGTTCCTAGTTTTCTATCTCTTCCTCATCACTGTAGCAACTAGATACCTCAAAATAGTTGTCAATATCATGTTATCCTAGCTGGTCTTTCTTTTCCAAAATTTTCTCTTGCCATTGACTTGCAGCTACTGTGGGTGTGAGCATGCTCCAAATCACACTCTTTCTCTTCAATGAAGGCAGATGTTCAGACGATGAAATAGTCTCCTCTATCAGACCTTCAATTGGAACCTCAACTTCAAACCCCTCTACGTAACAGAAAGGAAGCTCCTCCAACCAACCAAGATCATGTTGCTCAACTTCACAAGAGGTTTCTTGGATCCCATCAAGACCACTTTCACCCTCTAGCTCAAAACTAGTTTCTTTGATTTAGTGATACAAGAGTGGCTAAAAATGTCTATTTCTTCATTCTGCTGACTAGGTTGCCCAAAAACAAGCAGCTCACTTGGGATGACAGCCACTTCCACCTCTTGCTTTTGCTGTTGCAGACAATCCCCTTCCAAAGGAGCTGCTATAACATCTAAACGTGAGCAGAAAATCTCAATATTAGCTTGGAACAGATCCTCCTCAGGCTCTTGATCATTTGACTCAAGGCTACTTTCGTATATTTGCTTACAATAGCACTCATCAATCTCTTTAAGTTTCTCAAGAGATTCACACTTGCACTCTTCTTGTTGAATCATTTCTTCATCACCACATTTTCTCTCCTCAAAGAGTGTCTCATCACATTTTTGGGGCTCTTCTAACTACTCAACAACAACATTCCCATCATCGTTCCCAATGAAATTAGGTAATTCATCCAGCCGAACCATGGAATGATCCTCTTGACCAGCCTCATTTTCTCCTCCCTTATGTTGTCCTGATTGATCTATTAAAATAGATTGATCATTTTTCACAAAATTAGGAAACTCGTTAGTAAAAAAGAGCAAGGACTCATCTTGAGAAACATTTTCCCTCTCCTCCTTTTGTTGCTGCAAGCGGTAAACCTCCAAGGCTAAACTTAAAGGATTTATCTTTCTAAGTTTCTCGATATGGAGTAAGGTATTTCAATCAAAGAGCTTATCCTTGGGTTCATCCGGTAAGGAAACTTGGGGAGCTTCTTGGGTTTCTTGCAAGGAAATATGTTGTTCAATGGGATGCTTCGAGACTATACTGGGCTGGATCTGATCAGGAAGAGACTAATCTTCTATGAAGCATAGTGTATTGAATCTAGGGATGTATTTTCAAAAAAAATGGGTTTGGAAAATTAGCAGTCGGGCTAGCTTCTTGCTGGGAAGGTCTAGGAGACTCACCTAGTCTGAAACTTGGAAATTTATACTTACAGAACTCCCCTTGACCAGGTTGTTCTGGAATTGTAGGAGTTGCTTGAATTTTGTGCTTTTGTTCCTCCAACTCCTACTCATAGAGATAGGCCTGATAAGCTATCTCTTCCTGCTGTTGATTGTATTCATGCTACCTCTTGTTCTCCTCCATCTTCCTTTGGAAATCAAGCATGAAGTCAATCAACTCACTCTTTAGGATTCCAATCTTGTCCTTCTCACTTTCTGTGAGCTAGTTTCGAGTATATGAAGGTTGATATGGAGGCTAAGTAGGGATGGGTGGGTGGTAATTATATTGTGCATGATGGCTTCGAAGAGCCATGGGATTAAAATCAACAACATGGTTATGCTAATATGGCTAATATGAAGATGGATAAGCAATATTTTCATGATATGGTGGATGGTATGACATATTATCATGAAACATAGACATGCTTGTTCATTCAAAGGCTGAAAAACAAGAAAAAATTAGAATCTTTTAAGAATATACCAACACTTGATCGTTCTGAAACCCAAAAATGCTTCTTGGGGTCGCCATGGTGTTTGATGATCTTACCTCCAAAGGTTGATAATACTGAAGAAAACACCAGATCCTTCAGCATGAACAATTCTCATGTGTTGTTCACACTAGATCTACTTGAAAATCAGAGGAAGGAGTCGCTAGGTATGTTGTTTTCTACCTCCAAAGGCTAAAACTTTGTTGTGCATACCAAAACAATAGCTTAAAATCTTGAAATTTGACTCTGAAATAGACTTCTAGAGTCCCACTGGGCATGCCAAAAATTGTTGGCAACTAGGATTTCACCCTCAGTCAAGCTAGGCTTGGCTATCCTGTTGCAACATGGAAACGCTCCCTCATTTGTGGGTCAATCAATTGGTGGGAGTGAATCTCCAGAGTGGGTTGGTTCCCTCTAGCTTATCACTTAAACTATAAAATTTTCAGGGGAAAGGGATAGCAAGAAAACTGAAAATGAAACCTACAGCTAATGATGATCAACTAGATATTCAAGGATTCTAACAGAACTTAACTCACAACAATCTCTCTTGAAACATTAGCTCTCACAAATCACCTTAGGACATCTAGCTCAACAATATTTTTCATAAATATTCATAGACCATTGAATACAATATGCAACTTGAAATAATTACACTTCTTGCCAACAACCCACAATAATAAGACAAACGAAGGATCCTCAACATTGAATCATAAATGATCATCCAAATTATTACTATAAGAACATGACAAGAGAAAGTGAAAGGAAAAATCTACTACTTATATTGAAATTGAAGGAGCAAGACATAAAAATCTGATTCAACAAGTTTACAAACCTCTCAGCAATGCAAATGAGAGCAAGAAACTGAAATCTGAACCCTAAGAAATTTGAAATATCTCCAACTTATAGACATCAAGTGACTTCCATTGTGCAAAAATAGAAAAATCAGGCCCAAAAAGCAACTCATTCTGCATTTTCGAGCTCATGGAAAAAACTTGAAAAAAAGGGGCTCAAACTACTCCAAACAACTTCACCGAAATGGAAACTTCTCATCTCCAACAAGCTGATCCAAAAAACTCCACAAAATCAGGTACAAAACTGCCCAACACTGAAAATAGAAAGTTCAAACTGCCACCTCTTTTCCAAATCCTCCTAGGAACTGAAACTCAAAATAAAAGTTCTTGTTTTACTCAAGTGCACAACTTAACTACACTTAAATAACAACTAATTAAGCAATTTATAGAAACATTGCTTAATCAGTGTCTTACAGCCTTACAGTTTTAGGAAACAAGAATAGAAAGCCTGATCTCATTTGATTTTTTACAATTGATTTCACCTCCAGTTACTCTGATTTTTCTTTTCTATCTCCAAATATTTTGATTGTTGTATGAATATTTGAAAAAAATCAAAATATTATACAAGCTCTCTGCATACTTTGATTTTTCTACAAAAAATCATAAAATTTGTGACCCCCCTAGCACATATGATGACTTGGACTCCAAGGGAATTCTAAAATATTCAAGACTTAGGAAAAATTGGAGGTCCTAAAGTCATTATTCAATTTCTTCTAGGGAAAAATGCATGGCATCAAATATTTCTAAGGCATTGCAAGGTAAGCTTATCCTAATGTGAGGGGCAATGTGCATGGTTTTGATTTTATTTTCTTCAAAAATGAAAGAAAATAAATGCTTAAGGCATTCGACCTAGGCAACACATGATGCAAGGTATTAATCAAGGCATATATTTTGAAAGAAATGTGATTAAAATCACATTCGAATGGCAATGAAGGGAAAACCCTAACACAAAAACTGTATCAAAGCACATTTTGATTCTCATTTTACATCAGCCAAGTTAGGGAAAAGTAGGGCTCTGCTGGGTGCCACCATGGGAGACTAGGGTTTGGAGAAAAACCTCACCATTCGAGCTCTTTTCTTCACCATTTTCAGTGCCATCCCTATTGATTCTTCTTTGCATTCAATGGTAAGTCATTTTTATCTACATTTTGATTCATTTTAACTCCATTTGATGAAGAATAGGACTAAAGACCGTGATTGTGATGGTCTTTTGATGGATTTTGTGTTTTGTTGTGTTGACCTTGTTTCTCCACCCTTCATTGCTGCCATTGGAGGGTCTGTTCGAGATCTTTGAAGCCTTTGGCCATAGGCTTTGTTGTGCTCCACCACAAAAATATTCAAGGTGAGCTCCATTTCTTCATCTTTTAAGAGCATTTCCCTGTTAAATAAAGCTTTATTCAAGCTTTTCTCATAAAAAATGATGAATTTATGTGTGTCTTTTGAGCTCGGCCATTACACAGGTCATGACCATCACAATGTATTCTCCTTCTTTTCTATAGAATGAAAGCTCATGGGCTCGACCCATAATATGAAAATGAAAAATAATTTTAAATGAAGGCATTTTCTAGATACATGCTTTTCATTTTATGGGTTTCCAAAACCCTTCATGGCCATAGGCCTGTAGCTTTGATTCCACCATTTTTTGAAAGACTCACTGTTGTAAAGTCTCAAACCCTTGTCAATTTTCTTTGTATTTGTGTTTCGAGCATAAAACCCTAAGTGGGTATCAATACTTGTGAATGATAACCTCTCCCAGGTTGTGGCCATGAGAGGACAACTAGGTCTTTTGTATTCTTGTATGAGCTTGAAATACTTCATTATCTCCGCATTTGAAGCCTTTTAATGCACACCATGTGACTTTCTCTTAAAGGTTCAAAATTGGGTATCTTGCACTTTTTTCTATCATGAAACCCTAACACACTATAGCATAAGCTCACTATTCTAAAAACACTGAAAGAAAATTAATTTCATTCTTTTCAAGCTCAACACCTATAATTGTAGCCTATTTTCTTGTCTTTATCATGCAAATTCCACTTAAATTAAATATTATTTTAAATGGAACAACTATTCTCTTCTTTTGCACTGTTTATGTTTCTCCAATCATGATGTGCATACTATTAATGGCTACTTATTTTCCATTCACAACACAGTGGAACTCATCTTCATGATCATGCACTTTATCACTTTTCCTTTAGAAAAGACTTCCATACACTTGCATTGCATATTGATGTGTTACTTCATTCAATGACAAGCTTGCACTTAGCCATTATGATACCCCCTGTAGGTCACTTTGATGCTTATGATCTTTTATTTCATGCACTTGAATGCTCAGAACAATGCATATTTAATCTCACTTCCACCACAGTTTTATACTTTATTTAGAACATAGAATCATGTAATATCATTTCCCTTCACATTGTGGCATCAAAACATTGAAACAACTTAAAATTTTACAAATTACCTTCATGTATGATTTTGTTCCACATTCTACATTCAGTTCAAATACTTAATGTGTTGCACCCACAGTCAACCATGCCTCTTTTCATTCATTCCCTGCTTTCAGTAACTCACTTGTAGCCATTGATAACTCTATTTTCTTGATGGGAGAAGCCTCCTTCTGGAACTCTTCATGCATTTTTATCTCCTAAACAACAACATGCTGATGTGAAAGTTATCATTGCATGGAATATTTTGAAATAACAATACTTGATGTTGACGATCTAAAGCTTCTTCATTTGCTTCAATTATCATTGCCTGATTTGTAAACAATATAAAGACATGTTTATCTTTTTTTAGGAATATGCCTGACATTACTTCTACATAGTGTATAATTAAAATACTTCATGAGACAATGAGATTATTTTGGATGTGGAATTCAATTCTCTTAATTCCTTAGTAACTGAACCAAAAAATCGAGTTCCTCTTGGATTTCCTTTCTTATCAATGACAACTGCTACATTGTCATCAGATCATATTATCATTCCATCACTACGTTTAAGTTCTTTACATGTACGTATAACTACGGCTTTGTATGCCTATTCACTATCACATTATGTGATGATGCACTTGACTGCAAATCACTTGAACAATTGATCACCTATGATTTTTATTTCATTGCACTCTCAAACTTGACTATCCTAAGTGATCACTTGCTTGAGTTCTCATGGAATTTGATGCACTCCTTTAGATGCATATCTCTTTGAGCAATTTTGAGTTGTCTCTTTTCTAAAAATTCCTCTATGGAATGTAGAGGAAAGCATGCCAGTTATCAACCCTTGTGGGAGCCCATTTTACACCACATGCTTTATGATATTAAAAAAAAAACAGCAACATGGCTTTTCTTATACCTGTACAAGAATTAAACAATGTTAGATTAAAACAATAAATTCAGAATTTTCTTATGATGCTTTCTCCTTGGTATTCTCTTGTACTCCTCTTATTCTTGCTCAGTTAATTCAATGCATCATAGACAATATTCTACATTAATATTGATGGACCATGTAGGAATTTTCATAGTCTAAGCTCTAACAAAAATTTCATCCACTTGCAGGTTCACTTGGAGCATTGAAGCAGAAAGGGGAGCTCAACTCTGGAGGCAGCTCAAAGACACCATCAAGCAATGAAGATTATGTTCTTTCTTACATTCTCTTTCTCCTTCTTTTATCTTCAGTGGCATAGAATATTCTTTGTGGTTCATTGTTCCAGCTACTCCCATGGCTTGTGTGGGACACTTGATTCTCCTTTTTACTCCAATGAATACAAAATAACATTTGTGAAATACTTGTTCAATTATGCACTTTTCTTTTCTTGCAAACAACATATTGAACATTATGAATGAATGCCAAAATGAGAGCACTTCGTTTACTTTTTATGCAATACTTAATGCTGCAAATTATATATGGCAACCGAAAACACATTGCATTTCTTAAAATTCAACAACTCAATTATTTGCAATGGTTAAAACATCTGTAGAAACAAACTGAAATTCTTCACCTTAAAAATGAACCTGTATAACTAGCTCTGTGAATTTGAGTTGTGTGAAAAATTGATAACAAATACCTAGAAGGATGATTAGAGATACCTAATTTATGTTGTGTCATAGTGTTATCTGATAGGGAGGTATCATTATATTATTGAGAGGTAGTACCCATACAGTCTACATTGATAAGTTGGTTTACAATATGGAGTACTAGAGGGGCTGCATTATTTTGTGAGATAGTCATAGAAACACTCGAGTGGTGAGATAGGTGAGAAGGTTTGATGTCCAAAACAATTTAGTAAATATGGCATGGGTGGAGTGGTATGATCAAGAGGAGGTAGTGGATGTAGGTACCACCATCGCATATAGGAGATGCTGGGTGACACAAAGGCCTTTGAGATTGACACCAACAATAAGGAGGAGTGTCTAGGAGCAGCTGAGGGAGGTGATGAGGTGAGGATAGGGAGGAGTGGGATACATTGTGATGGAGATGAGGAGGTGGATTATATGAGTTTGGGTTAGTAAAGCTGAGGCACCAATAGAGGAGTCAAAGGAGGAGTGGTCCGAGTATATGGAGATGGAGGTGTCAGAAAGGGATAGGGAGGAGAGAGGGGATGAGGTATAGGATGAGGGATTGATGAGGAGGTGACATGAGGAGGTGAGGAGAGATAGGGAGACTATGAAGAGTAGCAATGGTCATAGTGATAGTGACTCATATTCATCATTAGGGAGTCCCCAAAGGTGGAGATGCAGGATGCACCATAGATGGAGATACATATGTCACCATTGCAGGCAGAGATGCATAGATTTCTCTAGAGTGTAAGATAGGGATATACACATGTAGACATATAGGATGGTGATGATAGGAAATAATTTTTAGAGATATTGCTAGCACAGGCTTTGAGCAAGTGATATGCAATTCAGACGAGGTTGGAGGAGGTAGAGACAAAGTGAGATGTTTTTAGGAGTGAGAGAGATGGATTTGTGATAAAAATATAAGGGGTTGAGGTAGAGATCACATGATTGAGGGACCTCCTAGGGCCACAAGGGATGGCTCAAGCATTCACAAATGTATCACAAGATTTATTGGAGGTAGGTTATTGGCAATCACTATATGAGTAGGTGATTTTTATATATCAGAGAGCTCCAAGATATGCAGAGCATTTGAGGGATGGAGTGCCTAGGTCAGAAAAACCAGGGATTTTGAGGAGGTTAGTGACCATGGGGCCACCTCAAGGATAATCACCAAGACCATCACTAGGAGATGCGGCCAACCATTGCTAGAAGGGGACAAGGATAGAGTGGATATATGCCCTAGGGTAAATTTTTGATTATGCTCTATGGATTCAATGTATTTTAATGAGACCTTGAAGTCTATTTTGATGTATTATGGACTTTAATGTATTATTGTATGATATTTTGAGGTCCATTTTGATGTACTACAGACTTTGATGTATTATTTGATGGTATATAGTTATGTGATGGCTAGTGTTTATGCATGTATGTTTTATGTTATTTTTATGATGATGAGTATGGATGGTTTGTGTTATTGATGATTATGATATTGATGTACTAATGATGATGTTGTAGGGTGAATGTGATTTATGATATATGATTATGAATGTTAAGGTGGATATGTAAGTATTTTATGATGCATATGGATAACTAAATCTAGATATACCTAATGTATGATGCATATGCATGTTGTAGATAAGAATGACTTTTGATTAATGCATGTTTGATGTCATGATGATAAAAAAATCTTAAAGTAATAAATCTAATTTCCTAGAATGAAATGCAATGATTAAAAGATACCTAAAATAAAATGCAATGATCATATGATGCTTAAAATGAAATGTAGTGATGGAAAGATGATTAGCATAACAAATCCAAATAACTAAAATGAAATACAATGATTACAAAATACTTAGAATAAAATGAAATGATGCCAAATACTTAGAATACAAAATCTAAATACCTAAAATTAAATACAATTATGGATATGAAAACCTTGGTGACACCACAATACATTGAACATAGTTACATAATGGGTAAACATGGTATATAGAAGAAAGAGGGAATTAAGGTGCACATAGACTCCATGATTAGGAAATGATGAAATGATGGTTAGGAAAAATATGCAAGGGATGGGATGGGATTAGGTTGATTTGGAATGCAATAATTGAACTGTAATGTAGAGAGCACTTAATTTTATATAGCATGGGATAGTATGCACTAGGGTATGAGGAACCAAGGTGACTTCGTATCACATGTATAGGACTGAATCAACAAAAAAAAAGGTTAATCCAACATCTCACAAAGATGCTAAGGACTTAGGTGGGAACAATGTTGGAAAACTACAAATAGAAGGAATGCCCCAATATGAGACAAGATTGCAAAGGATCTTGGTGGGAGCCATGTGGGACCTCCATGAAAACAAAGCACACTGAACTCAATACTTTCCCCTATTTTCACTGATCAAAGCACACCATGATATGAGGGATCATGGCAACCTTGAGTAGGTAAAGTAGGAAGCTTGAAAAGAATGATAAACAAAGATATCACAAAACACCAAAGAAATAAGAATCATCTCAAATATATTTTTCCATAAGGATGATGGATGGGGTAGATGTAGCTTGATTTGAGGAATACTATATCTTGCAAAGAACTAAGATGGATTGATAAGACTGTTGCCCAATTTTCACCTTCGGGCTCATTGGGCAGGACAAATTGTGTCCCAGATGTTCATGAAGGCCATATGGAGACATTTGCATCAAGGGTTAGATCATGCACCTGAGGATTTTTCACAAGGAAGTCTGTTGGATGGCATGCCTCGATTAGATTTGGCATAAAACTCATTAGAAAAGAGAGTTGACAAGACCCTCCTGTTGTCTTGCTGACTAGTAGTGAGTCTACTTGGCTTTTTACACCCATCACCAGGACATTCAGGTCGCCATGAGTCTTCATGTATCTCTCTGCTTGGAAGGAGGTCATGCCAACATTTTTTTTCACAAGGTTGGCATTGGAGGGAATGATTTCGGTTGGGGTAATGTCTCTCCAACTGCATAAAGTATCGCCGAAGGTTTTTCCTTCAACTTAATATCACACCGAAACATGGGAGTCTCCCCGAAGTAGTCTCAACTCGCTAAAGGATTTTTATCATGGGGAGATGTCTCAGCGACCATTGAGGGTCTTGGCGAAGCAACTGTCATCGATGTAAGGTCTTGCTGACCCAGTAAGGTCTCGCCAAAGTGGGATGCCTTCGGTGTATGTGGGGGGCTTCACTATAGGGTCTCACCGATGGGGTGAGGTCTAGCCGAAGTAAAGCGGCGTTGGCGAAGGAAAGGAGTTTGGTGTAGGGTCTCGCTGAAGGCCGGGGGTCTCGCCAAAGAATAGTAGAGTTGCCAAGATGTCTCGGTGACTAGCGGGGGTCTCAGCAAAAAGGTAAGTCAATGGGAAGAAAGGTGAGCCTCGTTGTAACGTCTCAGTGACCGAAAGATGTCTCACCAAAATAGAGTGCCTTCGCCAAAAAATGAGGACTTCGGTAAGAGGTCTCACCGACCAAGCGATGTCTCCTCGAAATGAGGTACGCTCTCAATAAAAGAAAGGAGTTCGCCGTGATGTCTCAGCGACTGGGGAAAGGTCTTGGAAAAACTCTTGAGCTCAATATGAGGTCTCGCCGACCAAGTAGGCTCTTGCCGAGATAAAGCAAGCTCGCCAAGAGAGTTTAACATCGGTATATCATCTGGCCGACAGACCGATGTCTTGCCAATGAGGTTGCACTCACTGACAGAAGGTTTGGTCGGTGTAATGTCTCACCGACCGAAGGAAGGTCTCGCCGAAATAGAATGAACTCAAGAAAAATGAGTGAGCTCACCGAAGGATCTTGCTTTCGGCATATCGTCTGGCTGACCTAGTGGTGTTTCACCGAAGTATGAGGGGCTCGTGTGAGGTCCTGCCGATAGTGATAGATTTTCCAGTGGAAAGGGGACATCAGTGTGATGATGGGAGCTCGATGTAACTCTCACCAATGGTTGTAAGCTATCCCGATGCTGCTGTGGAGTGTAATCGCATCGGCGAGACACGGCCAGTGTCTCACCGACATGCAATTTTGATGAAGATTTTTGACCGCCTGAGGAAGCTTGTATGACATCCGTTCAGCCAATCGGAGGAGGCTGCAGGCGAGCCATGGCAGTTTGACCAGTGAAAGGAAGATCAATAGAGAGAAAGCAATGTGGATTTTCTCTGAGCCCACGAGCATTCAAAGCAGCTCGGCAAGGAGGTTCGAAAGGTGGACACGAAGACCAGGAAGTTAATGTTGTAGTTGCAAAAGATCAAGTAGGTCATTCCTGAAGCAATTCTTCACCGACATGGACAGCAAGGACGCACGTTAATGCAACATTAAATTCATTCGAAAATATCTAAGGGGCAGATCTTTCTGAAGACTGATATTTTTGTAAGCCCTGGGGGGGCCGACATCTTTTGTATATAAGGCATTTTTTCCTCTTTGTAAATAGTTCAGATTATGCATTCTCAAGAGTAAGTGATTTTTAACAATCCTTTCCAACTAATGTATGCTTTGCAACTTATTTTGATTCTGGAATATAAAACACAGAGTGTACCTTGAAAGCCAGTGTTAGTGTTTAGAATACTCTCATTTATGTATTGTTAGACTATATAAGTTTTCAACTATGCTTTTCTAAATCTGCATTCATACCTTAAAGCTGTGAGGTTCAACCTTCCTTCTTAAAATATGTATGTAGATCAAGCCTCTTAAGAATGATGCATAAGTCCAAAAGGGTTATGTTGAGTAAATGAAATAGCTACCATTAGTTTTCCAGTGTATGTCCATCTTGTTTTTATTTCATGATTTCTTATCAGTTCGGTGCATCACCATAGGATTTAATTTTCATTTTTATGCATTCTCCTTCTCCCTTTTCCTTACAAGATCAGTAGTTAGGTGACACCATAGGAAGACGACCTTCTCCGGAGGTTGACCTCTGTTTACAAGAAACCCACATCTTTAGAGGTCTTTCCATGTTACACTGAGGTGTTAAACATCAGGTTCAGTAGGGTGCAACTTCAAGTGATAAAAGTTTCTGGCACGCCGAATGGGACAATTAGCACATTATACCATTGGTTTAGTATGCAACCAACAGGTTTTAAACTTTGTAGAGGTCAATTTTGCATACTTGGCGACTCCATAAAGAGGAAGAACTTTAGAATCAACGCTTTATAGTTTATGAGAAGAGTTCAGACAAGGAGCAGCTTAGTTCCTTTCAAATATTTGTAGATGTCACCACCAAGATGACAAGGAAGAGCATGAGAAAGGCTAGGGACAACATTTATCTATTCTAGAAGAACCAAATCTACTCCTCCATTTGTGAGATTCCATACTACTATCTCGACTTTTGTTTCATCAAGAGTGTAGGCGAATCCATCTCCAATGGCTGCTCCAAGGAATCAACCATTTGTTGCTTTCAATGGAGGGAGTCCCTTAAATTTGGCACATCACAATGACATTCCAATGGCAGCCTTGAAAAGTCTGCCAACTTTCACCGGGGAAGGTTAGACTACCCCGATTGAACACATACGAGATGTGGCTTCGTTATGTGGAGTCCATCACATAACTCAAGAGGATGTTGCTGTGAGATTATTAGCTGCTTCACTAAAAGGAAGAGCTGTGCAATGGTATAGGGGCCTAGCAGTCAACTCAATCGCAACTTGGGACGAATTTGGAGACAAGTTGCATAAACAATTTCAAGACAGGTTTGATAATTTGTCTTTATTGGAACAATTAACTATGATTAAGAGGGCTCCACAAGAGCAAATGAATGATTTCAACTTCAGATTTCATGGGATAGAATCCCTGCAACGGTGAGGCCTTCACCTAAATATGCCTTCCTATATTATCTTAGAGCTATAAATAGCGATATTTCAGTTTTAATACAGTCAATGGGAGGAGTGTCTTTGTCGGATGCTTTTGAAATAGCAATCAGAGCTGAAAATAGCCCAATACAAGCTGGTAAACTTGTTCCTAGGCCACCAATGCCTATATTTCTAGATATTCATTCAAATATCCCTTTGCAAATACCACCTTTTGCACCTTTGCCACCTGTTCCAGCAGTTCCAGCTGCTGCAACACAAGAAGCTGTTGTTTCAAGTTCTTCAAATGAGTTACAGGAGATCAAAAGTTTATTATAGACTTTTGGTAATAAACTTGTGAGCTTGGAAAAGCAGCAAACATATAATAGGCCTTATCAACAGCAAAATACAGGTCAGCAATAATAGTATCAAGGAAATAGACAAGCTTACCAAGGCAACTATCAGGGCTCAAGACAGGGTATAAATACTAGACCTTTTCAGGCTTATGCTCCAACACCTGTTAGTGCAGTCAAGGATCTTTTTCCTATTCAAAACAACTTAGCAGCAGATTATGAGTGGTGCTACCCTTGTAACCAGCCTCATAATCAAGCCACTTGCTCAAACAGACTTATTAATCAGGCACTTATGGTACATAATGCATCTCTACAACACCAAGATTAGCCTACCAATGACACTACTCTTCTTAACTGGAAAGGTGAAGAATTCTGCGGATTGAATGTAGATGATTCTTTAGTTGCAGCTAACACAAGGGCGAAGAAAAGATCTTTTGAGCTTGATCAAATAGCTGATAAAGGAAAAGCATCAGCTGCAGAACCATCTACCTCTCAAGTGATTCATGGATCGCAAAGAAATCAGCAACTCCTAGTGAAAGAGCAGCCACGCTTTCAAGCCAACCATGCTGGCATAAAGGTACATCATAAATTAAACCCAGCTATACCCTATAACATTCTTGATAGTATGAAAAGGACAAATGTAATGATGTCTATGTGGGATTCATTAGCCATCCCAAGTCAAAAAGATATGTTACACTTAGCTTTATCAAATTTTAAAGTGCCTAATGAATCTGAGTCTCCAATAGGTCAAGTTAGGACTGTGTTGATGAATAATACTCAAGGAAATGATAAACAACCCAACAAAGAGATAGGAAAAGAGGTTAAACCACCTCCATTTTACGTGTCAGTAATCATAGGTGATAAGTTAGTTCATAACTGTATGGTAGACAGTGGAGCTAGTAGCTCAGTGATGCCAAAGCAAATTGCTGACAAACTTGGATTGAAGTATCAGCCTTTAGAGAAAGGAGTGATTCAATTGGATGGTACTTCGGTTAATATATTGGGTGTTATTAAAGACTTGAGTCTTACCCTTCATGCTTGTCCTAATTTTTTAGTTCCTCAGGACATATGTGTCATAGATCTCCCACCTTTCTTTTCTTTATGCCTCTCAAGAGACTTTACGGCTAAGATAGGTGGTTATGTGTCAGCTGACTGGTCACATATGTTGTTTAGAACCAGATATGGAACCAAAGTCACTATTAAATCTGAAAAGTTGGCTAAAGACCACATTGAGCCATATAACCCAAGTCCTATCAACGCTGTTCCTACTGCTGCAGACACAAATTGTGTCATTTTTTCTAACAGTGAACTAGCTGCTACTCAAGAACTTCAATCAGAAGTTGTTCCTGATGTGCTTCTACATGAGTGGGCGGCTGAAAACATGTGAGACAGTCTTGTAAATCTTATTCAAGATGCTAGTATGGGTAATTATGTGATGCTTGAACCTGATGCAGAGATCCCAAACCTTGAAAAGGGTACAGATCAGTTGTTGCAATAGCAAAGTGGACTTTGGGAAATAATTTTTGATGGTTCTAGAAGCAAGAATGGAGCAGGTGGAGGTGCAATGCTGATTTCTCCATAGGGTGATAAGTATTTTTCAGCCTTTTGTTTTGCTTTTGCATGTTCTAACAATAGTGTTGAGTATGAGGGACTCATTCAAGGCCTTGAGTGGGCAAGGAAAAGAGGGATTGACTATTTGAAAGTCCATTGAGACAGTGAACTGATAGTTAATCAGGTTAGGGGGCTGAATGTTGCCAGGAATGATGCTTTGAAGTCTTACAGAAACAGAGTATGGAACATAATTGAAGAATTTAATGCCTTCAATCTGATTTCTATTCCATGAAATTAGAATAAGCATGCTGACAGACTTGTAGCAATTGGAGCGTAGTTTGATATCCCAGGCGATGTCAAAAAGGACAAAATACAATAGTATGTCAAGGTGGTTATTAGGCCATCAATTCCTGATAACAACATTAACTAGCAGGTATTTGAAAATGATGAACATATTTTAACCTTTTTGCTCCAAGAAGATCAATTTTCTGTGGTAAACAAGGGAAAGATCAAACAACAGTATGATGATCAAGTGATACAGCTGAAGACAAATAAACTTCCCAAAGGGCTGGTTACCTTAGAATCCATATTCAATTCTGATGACCAGCTTAAGAAGAACAAAGTCGGCATTCAAGTGAAAGAGGATCATTATGAAGAAGTGGAAATCTTTGAAGGTAAGCTTCTCAAATTAGGCAAAATATGTTCAACTGAGGATAAGAGAGCTTTCATTGTTTTATGCCAAGAATATCATGATATTTTTGCTTGGCAATATTTTGATTTAAGAGGGTTTGATCCTCATATTGCACAACATACAATTGAGTTAGAACCTGATGCCAAGCCTGACAAAAACAGAGACCATTGAACCCCAAGCTTGAACCCTTGATGATCAAATAGCTAACCAAGTTAGTTGAGGGGGGTATTGTATTTCCAATTAAACACACATCTTGGGTTTCTAATCTTGTTCCGGTTAGAAAAAAGAATGGTGAGATAAGTTTATGTGTAGATTTCAGAGACCTTAACAAAGCATCTCTGAAAGATCATTATCCCTTGCCATCTATGGAACAAATTCTTCAAGCTGTTGCTGGATCAAAAAAAAATTCTCTTTTGGATGGATACTCTGGTTATAACCAGATTCTAGTCAAAAAGGAGGATCAGTATAAAATAACATTTACAACAAAATGGGGCACTATGGCCTACAAGAGAATTCCTTTTGGTTTATCTAATGCCGGTGCCACCTTTCAGGGTGCCATGGATATGGCATTTCAGAATTTAATTCAGAAATGTCTGCTAGTTTATCTAGATGACATAACCGTATATTCAAAAAATACAAATGAACATTTGTCACATCTCAAGCAGGTTTTTGAAAAATGTAGAGTATGGAATCTCTCTCAATCCGACAAAGAGTATTTTTGCAATTCATGAAGGTAAGTTGTTAGGTCACATAGTGTCAAAAGATGGAGTTACCATTGACCCTGAAAGAGTTAAAGCCATACTTGAACTGCCATTACCCAATCATAAGAAGGGATTGCAGAGCTTTTTAGGGAGAATCAACTTTCTAAGAAGATTCATTCCTGATGTTGCAAATTTACTACAACCCTTCACCGCCATGCTTACAAAGAATGCAGTTTTCAGTTGGACTGGAGAAGCAAAATGCAGTTTTGAAGAAATCAAGGAAGCTTTAGAATCAGCTCCAACACTGGTAAATCCAGATTTCTCTAAAGACTTCTTCTTGTATGCTTTTGGCAGCATTAGTTCACTTTTTGCTATGCTGGTTCAGAAAAATGGTGATAATTTAGAGCAGCCAATAGCTTTCTTTAGTCGGGGACTTGCTGATTATGAACAAAAATATACATTTGTGGAGAAACATGTTCTTGCTGTGATCAAAAGCCTAAAAAAGTTTAAACCTTTGGTTTCAAATAACAAAATTCATGTTTTGATTGCACACCCAAGTGTGAAAGAATTTATGTTAAACAAAGATCTAAATGATAAAAGAGCAGGGTGGATCACTAAGGTTATGGAATACGATGTGGACATTAGGATTACCAAATTGGTTAGGGGTAAAGGTCTTTGTGAACATCTTGTTACAGGGTCAAGCAGTGAAAATGACTTAGAAAAGGATATTGTTTTTGTTAATACAAATGAACCTCAGAATGCTCGAGATGATGTGTCACTAATAACAACAAATTCGGTTCAAGACATCACCCAGTTTTTACAAACTGGTGAGTGTCCACCAGGTTTAGATAGAGCTAAATGAAGATACTTCAGACTGTAGTCAATACCATGTGTGCTAGTAGATAATGTTCTTTTTAAAAAATATCTAAATGGTGTTCTCTTAAGATGTATTCACGGT
>VDFB02084240.1:0-11401 GCA_007258455.2 Sequoia sempervirens | reverse complement strand
ACACTTGGACTCCTTGGCGTACAAGGACTCCCTCTCCAAAATGCTCAACACTGTCTCCAAGTGTGCCAAGTGCTCCTGCCAAGTCCGACTGTAGATCAAGATGTCATCGAAGAAAACCAACACAAACCTCCTCAGCAATGCATGAAATACTCTGTTCATCGTCGACTGAAAAGTGGCTGGTGCGTTAGTGAGCCCAAATGGCATCACTACGAACTCGAAGTGCCCACAATGACATCTGAAGGCTGTCTTCTCTATGTCCTGCTCACGGACTCTAATCTGATGATAACCCGACCGTGAATCAATCTTCGTAAAATAACATGCCCCATGAAGCTCATCAATCAACTCATCTATCCTTGGTATCGGGTATCTATTTTTAATTGTCCTCTTATTCGTGACCCCGTAGTCAATGCACATGCACAACGCTTCCATCCTTCTTCTTCACCAATACAAATGTAAGAGGCTTAACGGGATTTGCTCGGGTCTAATATGACCTTATAGCAAGTAACCTTTATAGTCTTTCAATCTCATCCTTCAATCTTTCGATGCCTGTAGTGAGAGTTATCATGACGGGTTTTGCACCCTCCTCGAGCTCAATAATGTGCTCTATCCCTCTATCTGGAGGTCTACCTGGCGGAATATCACTGAACACCTTATCATGCTTGATTCTGATCTTCTGAATGTCCAGATGATACTCTGTCTTTTGCTGTCCCTCCTGTAAAGGTGCTAGATGACACTCTGCAGCCCACTCTACCATGTCGTGACGCATAAGCCGCTCCATTCAGCGAAAGGAAATTGTTTTAAGGTCGCTGTCCCGTATTGCCTTAAGGATGTGTGTCTTCCCGTCGACCTCAAAACGAATCTCCATATCCTTGAGACGAAGTGTTACCTCCTCCAATGAGTGTAACCACTTCATTCCCAATACCAAGTCAATGTCTCCCATATTAACAACATAATAATCTGCCTTGAACTCATAATTGTTCAGGCGTAAGGGGAGATCTCTAATCATGCGCTCACATCTCAAAGTGTACCCATCAGCCACTTTGACTCTGATGCCCTCGAAGTCCTCAGTGATAAGTCCTCGTTTCTCAACGAATCTAGCATCTATAAAATTATGCGTGGCTCCTGTATCCAATAGGGTGATAACCCTCTGACCTGCTAATACACCACGAAGCCTGAAAGATCCCTCCTGCTGGATGCTAGACAAACGGGCCTCCTGTACCTGAAGCTCGGGCTCAATCTCTGCTCTCTGCTCTGGAGCCTCTGACTCTGAATCATCTGTATGCTCTGGCTGATCAGAATTTTCTGATTCTGAGTCCTCATAGTATGCCCACATAACACGATTTGCCTTGCCCTTAGGTCTTAGAGGGCAATCGTGACTGGCATCATACGGTCCCTTGCAGTAGAAGCAAAGCTTCTTCCTGCGAAGGTCATTCAGGGCCTCACGATCTAAAGGTGGGAACGCTGATTTTCCTTTAGAATCGTTTTTATAATCTGATTTGTCTTTGTTATAATCAGATTTTTCCTTGTTTTTATTAAAGCCCTTATTGTCTCGGAACGATGAAGAACCTCTGGAGTTAAATTTATTTGCCGGGGCTGCGAACTCCATGTTACGTGCCTTTTTCATCGCCTCCTGTAGTGACGGAGGATCAAAGGCTTTGATCCAGCCTCTCAGTGGCTCGGTCAAACCCTCCATGAAAAGAACTACCAACCGCCTCTCTGATATGCTCGGCACCATGACGGATAGCCTCTTAAAATCACTGATATATGCCTCGAGACTGCCACTCTGCCTCAACTGTGCTAAGTCTCGGAAGTAGGTTTCCGGATCCTTCTGGTCAAACCTCTCTACCAATCTATCCACGAACTCCTGGTAGGTAGTAATCCTGTCGTGCTGTAAGGTGACCATGCCGTGGTGCCACCAGTCGTATGCTACTCCCTCGAGGTGCAGTGTAGCATATCTAATAGCATCTCGCTCAGCCATCGGACGCAAGGTGAGAAACGTATCAAGCTTGCTAATCCAAGCTTGGGCAGTCATCTTCCCACTACCATCAAACATCACCAAATTAAGCCTGTTAGTTGCATGTTTGAGGTCATTATTCTGTTGCCGGGGTCTCCAATCCTGTCGAGCCCTGTTATGTTCTCGCCTCTGTGTAACAAAACGGTCAAAAGAGATCCGTTCTCTGACTGCAGGAGGTATCAACTCCCACTCCTCGTTCGCTGCCATAAGGTTATCAGCAAACAAATCCTCGTGCTCATCATCTGGTACAGCCTCATCGGGCTCCTGTCTCGTGAAAGCAGGCCTAGTAGGCCTATCTACCGTCCGCGACACCGCCCTAGGTGCTCTCCGTGGACTTCGCCTCACTCCTCGCCATCGCCACGATGGTGACGGCCCTCGAGTCCTATCTCAGAGATTACCGGCTAACCGCTGTAATACTACCGACCGCCGCTGACCTGCACGTATATCCCTGAGTGCAAGCAAGACCTCAGCATCATCCTGATCCCTGTTATTCTGTGGGATCTTTGTCCTAGGTATATCAGATCTCTCAGCCCGGTCATTCCTGTCAGCCATGATATCTGGCTGTCTGCTCAAACTGCGTTGCCTTTCAATCAAGGCACGTCTGCGTATATAATACCTGTATGTGTCAAATTCCTCTGGCTGCATGTGATGGCTAAACCCTAAGGATGGCAGGATTTAGCTCTGATACCACTGTAGAAACCCCAGTTTCCCCTTTACTGTCTCTGATTTGTTTTTTGAAGGTTTTCTGACGTTTTAGGTTTTTTTTGCAAATTTTTGTGTTTTTGAAGCAATACTTGAAAGGTACGATTTTGACAATAAATTGAAATAAATTCAATGAAAATCAAATAACTCTGGAAATGAAAGAATATAGGCGCCAGTATCTTTATTCAAGCTTTTCTACTGATTTCAATGATACCCAGATACATACAATGAAATAAATAATGAATTTATAATATTTGAGAAACCTGGTATTGCTGCTGCAGAAGTACAAAATGGTACGGCTGCTTCAATAAATGCACTCCTCCCTCCAAATGATAACCTCTGAAGATGCCCAGGTAGCATGCGCCAATACTGGAGATTGTAGGAAGTCAAGGAATCAGGCGTTTTCTCTTCCAAGTCAAAGACGGCTCAGATCTGAATGGTACGGCCAGAAAACAGGAAGTACGGCCTGGTAAGTACGGCTCACTCAATCAGCAATAATTAAAACAGTACGGCCTCCCTCTGTAAGCTCTGAAAGATGCGCCAAAAGCAATAGAAGGTATCTGGATGTAAACAACTGCAAATAACTGAAGATATGAATTTCTCTGAAGCTCTGTAGTTTACTCTGAATGAGAAAACCTCTGTTGGCAATAGATCAAGTGATATTGCACACTCTCTGAATTGCTTTCCGTTGGAGATGGCTCGTTCCCCAAGGCAGTCGAACACGAAACCCTAAAGTCTCAGGCTCAGATCAATTTGATCAGTCTCTCAAATTCAATAATCACATAATGGCACAATTCCCAATGCAAAACCCTCTTAAGGCTGAAAAGTGCGATTTCCCTGAAAATAGGGTTTTAATAAAATATTCATATTTTAATCTTTTAATTCCTCCATAGTTCCCGGCTGAATATTTTAATATTATTTAAATGTGAAACTGGCCCCTTCTGATGATGGGCGCACCCCTCAAGGCAATCACTTAAGTTATAATTGAAAATTATAACTTTATAATATAAACATTAAATAATTAATATTTAATCAATATAATTAAATATTAATATTTCTCCCGCTACTTGTCCGCTTCCTCGTCTGGGCTCGACAGTCGAATTTAACTCGCGATTCCGATTTCAAAGCCAACTGTTAAAAATAGCAGTGGTCCCATTAATCGCCGCCAGAATTGCTAAAAATAGCAATTCTGCAAAACGTCTCCGATCGAGCCAGAACGAAAGACAATTGATCAAACTTTGCTGACTGAAGCTGAGCCAAGCTCCGAAGTGACCCTCTACCCAGTCTATCGGCCTACGAGGGTCGTGTGATAGGCCAATCCTGTCCTCTGAGAGATGTCACTGAGAAGGGGACATGACACCATAATCTGCAATTTGCATTTCATTTCAACCTTCTCCAAGCCGTCCATTTCATGAAGGCAATATACTTTATCAAAAATACAAATAAAGTATAATGTGGCGTCTAAAATAATAAAGTGAAATACTCATAGTTGCCGGGAGACGCAGGGTACGGGTACTGGTACGGGGACGGGGACGCCAATAAAATTAGGGTACGAGAGTTAAATGAATAAGGAGACGGCTATTTTATATGTAAATAATTCACCGAAAATTTTGGGTACGGGGACTGGTACGTTGTCTATGTTCCCAAAATGGAGTTTCCCGACAACTATGGAAATACTTTATAATTAATCAAATATTCCTCCAAACTAGGCGTCCACTTTGCCTAAGTTAAAATTTCACTTAAAACATATTAATTCACCCAATAAGGCCTCCAAAATGACTTAATTAAAAAAATCACTTATCTCTTCAAAAGTGGCGTCCCATTTAGCCTTAGTAAATATTTAACTTGATAATTTCCAACTAAGGCGTCCATAATTGAAAATCACTTAAGCCATGATTTGCCAAAAATAGGCTCTAGAAATGCTGGAGACCAAATTGCTTATATTGCCTTGCCAGAAATAGCCAATGAACTGAACTGTTGAAACCCTGCTAAAAATAACACTTACTAAAAATAGCATACTACTAAAAATAGTAAGTGTGTCCAAATGCATTTTAACCACATTTTGAGTAGCCGTCGCAACTTACTAAAAATAGTAAGTCCAAAAAAGTCCTCTATTTTAGTTGCATGTCACACCATTGTGAAGCTCTCTGAAAAGCCAGAAGGAATCCAAAACCCAAACTGCAAAACTCCAACATGCAAGCCTCTAGAACTGCCAAAACATCCTCCTAGAAAATAGGATACCCTAATTACTGCTCCTGACTAGCCTACGGGCCTCCGAAAATAGGCTATCAGTCACGAAAGAGCGTATAGCTAAAATGGGGACATTACAGTCCACCCTTCCCAAAATTGCTTGTCCTCAAGCAATGACACTACACTCCAAACTGATCCCACCAAAACTTATAGGATCCTAGGGTCCCATGTCCATCTCAAAAAAGACCCACCATGCTGATGCTGCTCCACTTTGATCATACAAATGAAACAACTCTTTGCAAAGTCACAACAACCACATCCTCAAAACTCCTCAAAGATGTATAATGCCTCCTCCAAATAATACTGGTATATCCAAGAAGACTCCCAATAATTTTCACAAATTTCTCTTCAAGAGTCTCAAAATGCAAAACCCAATAGAGCAATGGTTCACTGCCCCAAACATTTGTACATGAAAATGTACAAAGATTGCCACGAGAATGAGCACGATTTCTATCCCAAAGGTGATTTTGCTCTGTCCGAACCATTATTTTATCATTTGAGGCCAAAAATCATCTCTAGAAAGAGATTGTGTAGTGAAAATATGAGTGTACCAGCTGCCCTCCAAATAAAAAATGAATGTCTCAACATCAGATTTAAAAGAAATCAACAAGCAAGGAAATGAATAACTACTGCAATACTGAAAGTCCACATTTATTTTAACCAATCTGCTAGAAAACAAAGCTGGAAACACCCACTCTAAAAGCTCCATTACAGGAAAAAACCATTCTCTACTCCAACTTCCTCTCTGAACCTCCAATTGATGATAAAAAATAATCATCAAATGGCTGATAAAGAAAGTAATAGCGCCCATAGAACTGAAAATTTGACGCTTATCACTCCAACATACCTTCTTTTCACATATAATGATTATCATCAAATGCAAGTTGATACCATGATCCCAAATCATAAGTAAAGAGGATCCATTCCCAAGATGGAGGATTACTCTGACTAGAACGTTTTGATCAATACGTTCTATTTGAATCATCACATCTTGAAACTCCAAAAAGTATTCAACAAATCTGAATTCATTGAGAAAATTGAATTCAAAATCAGGAGACAAGAATTGCTGGAAAGTTTCAATAACCCTTCATCAAACTCCATTATGAAATTAGTTACTCTTAAGGTAGCTGGTGCAAACATAAAATCAGATATAAATCTAACCAACATTCAAATGTTGAATAAACTCTTCATCGGAATGCCAATCAATTCTATGATGCCAATCAAGAATAGTGACTTCATTCCTCCTTGATTCTTGATTTTCCATCTCCTGAAGAGTGGATAGACTAGGAACAATAGTAAAGATATCATTATGCAACTCATGTATCGTTATTCCACTGCTAGAAGAAGTGCTAGAATTCTCCCCTTCAACATTAGTGTCTAAAGAGATTTCCTCATTAATCTAAAAAAAGGATTTTCATGAAACTTATTAGCACCAACCTCAAATAAATGATTATCATAAACCTGGAAAACATGTTGATGCAAATTTGAATTCCCCATTCTTTCAGGACAATGATTCAAGTCGAAAGTCTCTTGTATGAGATCAAGCTCATCAAGGACTTCTTGAATTTCTTCAGCTCTTTGTGCATTCTCTTGCTCCCTAAAAAGTTTGAAGTCAACAAACTGGTCTTTTACCTCTGTTAGAGCCAACTGAGTATTTTCTAACATGTCCTTTGTTGATTCAAGTTCCAGTGTAAGCTCATCAACCTTTCTCTCATTTTCTTGGAAAACACAAATGGTCTCCTTTGCAATTTTGAAGGCATAATCTCGATCTTCAATCAAGTGTATGTATGTTGATTTCAATGCCTCCAAGGAGTCTTTGATAAGTTGCAAATTAGGAAGAGCAACTTCATCCTCAACTCCTCTTTGTCTTTTTTCAAATTGAGCCTTCCAGTAGAGATCTTCAACCAAACTGTGTGTGCGGTCAAACCTGGATAGAACTCGCACTTCCCTTTCAAAGGACTCTCTGAATTGATCTTCCCACTCAAGAATATTCATAAGATGGTGGATTGCTGGTAGGCTGCTTTTCAATATCAGAACTTTGTTTTGTATCTCCGCTGCCCTCGTAGATGCTCCAATATTCTCGTCTTCCACCACCAACTAGCTAAGATTGCTCAATAACAAGAAGAGAATCATCCTCCACAATTTCTTCGCCCCTTTGTTTGCAATCAGCTTCTTGAATAGGTGAATCAGATTTGTGTTTGAGAACCTCTGTAAACCTTTCATCCCCAAGAGCCATATGGTCTTCTAGCTCTTCTTCCTCCTCACTGTCTCCTTGATGAAAGGTTATGGAAGCCCACAACTCGATCAATGAGTCATCATTGAACGTTGTTCTGAAAGTTTCGATAGCAACAGACTTCACCTTAGTGGCTGCAACCAACTCAAAGGGATCATCATGGAGCTTTGCCAAGCAATCTTCTTCATCAAAGACACCTTCCCCTCTAAAGGCCACCTCATAGCTTGCATTGCAATTTGATTTTTGATCTTCATCAGGATCAAAGGGAAATTCATCCCACATAGTGTGATGTCCCCTTCCTAGTCAGCGCAGCTGGATTTGAGGTTAGCCTATCATTCTGATCCTCGTAGGCTGACAGTGGTGTGTAGAGGATCATTTGAGGCAGTTACCCGGTGTTCAGGAGCATCATTCTTTCAGTTGACTCAGGTTGGGCCTTCGCAGAATCTTTCAGAGAGGTTTTTCAGTTACTTACTATTTATAGTAAGTCAGGCAGGCGAAAGCTGCTATTTTGGGCAGGGCACCTGGTTAAGCTGGTTAGCTCAGAGTCGACCCAGTTTGTCAGTTTCATGGTTAGATGGAAAATAACGGAGCATTTAATGATTATTAAATAATTGATATTTTGACTTTATGTTATAAAGTTACTTTATTAATATATTTAAATATTAATGATTAATGGCATATTATAAAGTATTTTTAATACTTTATAATAAAGAGAAATATTTATTATAATGAATAATTATTTATTCATTAAAAGATGGGACGCCATTTATTTAATATTTTCCCTAAGTTAAGAAGGGCGAATTTAATCATTTATTTTAATGATTATTAAAAAGAAGCTTGGGTCGAATTTTTGAAAGGGTTATATATACACTGCCAAGACAAATCGAACTCTTATGTTATGATTATTCAATTTGTCTTATTCTCTCTCTGAGTATTGGGGTTTGCGAACCTAGGGTTTTAGCAGACATTGATTTTGGAGAACGTTCCCTCTTCAAGATCTGACATACTGAGGCTGTGAAATACCAGTTGAAGATTGTCCATCGGCGTGGCTTCATCCAGAAGTCATACAGAGTTCACAGTGAAGTTTTCATTCAGTATTTGGTTCTATTATTCATCAGGAAGAATCGCCTTTTAGAGAGCATTATTGTTTTGCATCTGGCACAATTTCCAAGACAAAGGTACGGCTGCAATTAATGCTGTTGATAGGCCGTACATACTGTAGAAAGGACATCTTTTTCCTCTGGCAACCAAACGCCTATTTTCTGAGCTTCCAGTCTTCATCATTTTGGGCGCACCAGTAAGGGAAATCGATTTCAGCTGTTATCTGGGAAAAGAAAGCAAGATCTAAGCTTGGCCGTACATTTCATCATTCCTCCAGGCAGCTGCAAGCAATAACCAGGTTCCTTTAATAAATTTATTTGTTCACTTCTTCTGTTCCGGAAAGCATTGTAGTTGTTCAATAACGATAATAAAATCATCTGCCATTGCTCTGGAAGTTATTTGGTGCATTGTTATTTATTTATGAATTTATTTGCATTTATTTCTCAAAATCGCACTTTCTTTCCAATTATTCAAAACCCTCAAAAAAAGTCAAAAATTGCAAAAACACAAAAAAACGCAGTTACAGTTGAGAAGTTGGGTTGAGAGACACCTGGTCTCTTACACATAGGTTCTTTATCATACCTTGGTGCCATCACACCCGGATCTCAAATGCTAAAGGGTTGATGGTGATGATCAACAGGAAAGTGCTCATCGTGCTTCTCTTGAAGTGTTGACTCTTTGAATGAGTCACTCCCCATTTCACTTAAACTGATATCTTCAGTAGTAGCTCCCTCCACGGGCTTAGTTTGATAATCAAACCCAATACCACCCATGTCACTATCATTGTATTGGAATAAAGAATCATTAAAGCTGGCTGCTTTGAATACTTTATCATTCTTTTCTTCAATGGACCTATCATGATTAGGTGTGTTACTGATTTCAACATTAGCAGCCCCATGCATAACAAGGAGATCTTCTTGGTTACTTGTCATGAACTCTTCATGTGGAAACTCTTCGGAAATTGGGTCAGCAACAAGTTGAGAATTATCCCTCCCCAAATATTCAACATGATTAGATATGAACTCATCTGAATCATTATAAACATCATCACTATGAAAGTAGTCATAAGCTGATTCAAGGACGCCACTAGTATTTCCTTCATCTTGCTCTATCTTCTTCAAAAGTGGCTTCAATTTCTCCTCACATCGACTAAACAATTCATTGATCAACATATCAGCAATAGGAGAAACCTTTTCTTCACGTTCATATGCGTCCAAGAGAAGAGATTGGACATTTGGTGGAATTTCATCAACCTCTTTAGTAGTGAGAACAAGAATATTCCTTACAGCTGCAATGACATTCTCTTCTTGTTTGCTCCAAGTGGATATGAAGAGGTAGTGAAACAAGTGATAAATTTGATTTTGCATTTCCAAGTTTATTAGCAAGATACACATCCTGAGGTCTGAAAATGTTTTTAAAATAGCAACTCTTATGGAAAATTGATTGCTACCAGTTTCATCAAGATCTTGGAAACTTTCTACAATCCTATGAAGAATCTTCTTCATGGTTTCACCATCATAAGGCATCAAAGGTGCTATAATTCTCATAACTTCACTCAAGCATGAAGTAACCAACAAACTTATTTCTTCATCTGGATGCCCTATCCAATAGGGATGAATCAAAGAGGTCATTGCAGGAGATAATGCCTTCTTCAACATTTCAGTAGGTGACTGTTGGACTTGGCTCAAACAATGTTCCAACTCTGACAATATACTCACTTCTTCACCTCTTGTCTAACATTCATCATTGAGCCTTGTACCTGCAATGGAGAGTGACCTTGCCAATCTTCTTTCTTCTTTAGAAGCCATAACCAAATCTGACTTCTCACGCTTTCTAAATTTCAGAAAATGTAACATTTTTAGGAACTTCTAGAAGTTGAAACAGAGCTCAGTTCTGACCTTTGGTGTAGAATCTGATTTCTCTGTCACTCATCTGTCAACTGAGCTCTATCTTTTCACAGGATGGCAGGATCTTGGCTCTGATACCACTAAAATAGCCCCCTTACAATTTTTCAAATTTTCACATCAACAATTTCACCCGTCAGCATTAGCAAAACCAAAACTAGCTGATGAAAGTAACCTTACACCAAGAATGTACACCAAGATCCCAACGACGGGCAAGGTGTGAGCATATGGCGTTGGGGATTGTTTGTTAGCTAATAAATTGAAATGCTGGAAATTACAATGCTTTGCAACTCAATGACTTATTCAGCGGGAGTAGTTTAACGGCTTAGTCGATCAACAAGATGAGAAATGCTAGTACTAAAATTAAAGACGGCGAGGCCCGTCTCTTCCACCAAACGGTGGGAATGAAAATGCTTATGCAAGAAAATAAATAAGGCGGCGAGGCCTACCCTCTTCCACTAATAGTGGGAATACAATAGTAATTTGTAGAAATGTAAAGGAGTTGATCGGTACTATTGATTCAACGTTACAATATGAAATATAATCTGCAAGAAGCCAAGTGTTATAGTTGTCCAAGTTGCTGCAAATGATATTATATGTTTCTCTAAACTTCATAAGACTCACAAATATGAAAAACAGACCCAAAACTCCAACTACTACAATCTAATATAGAAAACTAGCACTCATAAAATGCAAACCAGCAAGACTGACATTCACTTAAATGCTCTTAACTCCTACAAAACTCATCAGATTGACATGAGATAAGATGCAAATGAAGCCTAAGGAGAAGGCGTCCAAACCAAGACTAAGAAACAACTGCAAATATAAACTATTAGTTAATGCATGCTTCCCAAGACACTCCTAGGCATGGTATAGCCTCCCAGGAGGGGCAACCAGCAATATAAAATCATAGACTTCTCTGAAAATTATGAAACTTAGCAAAAAGGGATGCCTAGGACAATGGAATGGAATGAGCCACTACCCAAAACCAACAAAAATTAGCCTAATGAGTTATGAGCGAAAACCACCTACAGCCAAACCAAAAACCAACAACCTGCAAACTGACAAAAACATCAAAGAACATCAAAAAACTTCAAACAACTTCATTACAATGAGCTTCATCTATTCTTCAGTGTAAAGAACAACCTTTTCTCTTAGCTAGTTGCTATCTTTCAAGCAAGAAACCAAGATAGCTAG
>VDFB02084239.1:110878-124453 GCA_007258455.2 Sequoia sempervirens | reverse complement strand
GACAAAGTATATCAAGAAATTGGTCCTAATTCCATGCACACTTCTGTATCCACCCATTATTTCTCATCTTCCCAAATTTGGAGAGTCAAAGGTGCCAAACTATCAACCAATTCATCTCTTATTCCTAAACACACAACTCCATCCACACCTCCATGCATGATATCCGCTACATTGACCATGTATTGTTCCATCTTCATCCCCGAGGATTTCGGCGCTCTCTATCGCGATAAAAGCGATAAAGAAAAGAGTTAACCTCGATATCAATGAACCAGATCAAGAATCCCAAATGTTGCATCATCTTAAGTGCACGATCTTAGCAAAGCAGCTTCTTCAAGTAGGATATCATGGCACATTATGACAGAGACTACACCAACAATACTAGTGGGTCAAGATGAATCTTCAAAACCAAAAAAATCAAAAAAAGAAAAGAATCCAAAAAAATCAGAAAAATGATTGAAAATAGTAAAGAAAAAATCATCCTCTAGTGAAAACCACTACGGTGGTGCTTTGGGCAAGACCATGATGAAAACCTAGAAAATAGGCGTCATGTGTAGAATCGAGCATCTACGTGCGCCACTTCAGGTGAAATCATCTCATCCCATCCATAATAAATCTGACATTCCATCCGTCTTATCCATAATAAATACATTTCATCCATGAACCATTTATCCAATCCATCTTTATCCGTATGCATCCATCATCCAAGTTATCTTGATCTTGATGAAAGTTTGGGGCACACTTTATAGTTACTTATGGTAAACATCTTGACATGGACCGCTTTCATGGATCTTATCCTATGCAGAAGTATTTGACCTATGAAGCACTATCCAAATGAGCTTTCTTGATCCAAACACCTTATCTTATCGCAAGATAATCCATATCCCTCCATCCACATGCCTATTCAAGCATCCATCCATGACATTCCATACATTGCTAGACATTGGGGGTAGATATTTACATCTTGCTTCAAAAATAAAGCTTGATCTATATCCTTTGAATTATGTGGTGATCTGAACATTGGAAAATGAGAAACCAAATTGGTCAAAGCATTTGTGATCCAAAACCCAAATCACTAGTCCATGGCATATTTTGATGAGAAGACACTCCTCATCAAGCTTCATCTTTCATCGAACATCAATCCAAACAATCACTAGATCAGTCGCATCTAAGTTGCACATCAAATGTCACATCAAATCATTCAAATAGATTTTGTTCCAAATCAAGCTTCATCAATCATGATCAATCAAATCCAATCAAAAATTATCATCTCAGGATATCCTTGTGTTGCTTAACTCTATCCTTGCATTGTTGTGCATCCTTGACAATGTTATCATCATCAATCCTATCCTTCCATTGTTGTGTATCCTCAACAATGTTATCATCATCATCAATCCATCGATCCAATCAATCAACCTTAGCTTGGTTTTGAACAAAATCCTAAATAAAGCACTGATATCATCACACATGTCCATATCCAAATTGTCAAAATCATGTGAAATTCCAAAAACATCAGAAAATTAGAAAATCCAAAAACATCCAAAATCACATCGAAATCCCAAAAAAACAAATCAAAAAATTAGAAAAACATCAAAAACATTGTAATCTGAACTACATCGTCTTTGAGCTTAAATGTAGGCAAGGCTAATCTTTGATCAACCCCCAAGACATCAAAATCCAAAAACATTCAAAATCATCAAAATTCCCAAAACATCCAAAACCACAAAATCCAAAAACATCCAAAATCACATCAAAACACAAAAACATTCGAAAAACATCAAAATCCAAAAACATTCAAAAAACACAAAAATCCAAAAACATCCAAAAAACCACGAAAATCCAAAAACATGCAAAATCACATCAAAACACAAAAACATTCGAAAAACATCAAAATCCAAAAACATTCAAAAAACACAAAAATCCAAAAACATCCAAAATCACAGAAAATCCAAAAACATTCATAAAATCTTAGAAAACCCCAAAACATCACAAAAATAAAAAATCAAAACATTTGAAAAATCCAAAACCCAAAAATAGCCTCAAAACACTTCAAAACATCAAAAACATCCAAATATTTGAAAAAATCCATCCATCTCATCTTGCTTGCACCCACAATAATCAATCATCCATAATAAACTGATCGCCACCTTCATCCTTTGGAAAAACAAACAAAAACAACCACAACAATCAGCAAAAGAAAGCTTCAATCACAAAATCAAAATCAAAGCAACAAATCATTAAACACAAAATCAAACTCTTGATCACATGCAAACATGTCAATCAACCTTATATCAAAAGCCTATCAATCAACTTATCAAACCATCATCATCTTATACAATGCATGTCCTAGGATATATCGTTCCGACAATGGGCATCATTTTGGATATCACCTTGGATTCTTATCCTATAAAAACAAATCCCTTTGGCTAGAGGTATGAAGAACATTGGCTTGTTTGTGTACTTGATCCTTTCTTTTGATTTATCTTATTGTGCTCATTCCGAGGACCGCTCAATGATATTCGAACGAAGGATTTAGAGAGATAGGAATGGGGCAAGGATCATTATCTTTTGTCTACTGTGCTTGTTGGGCGTTCTTGTAAAATAACTTGGCGAATACTTGCTTTGTTAGGTATGTCCTAGCAAGGTTTTCGTATGTCAAGTATGAACAAGAATACTCCTATTTGTTTGTCAAGTGAAATTCCATCTCACTAGGTGCAACGCCATCCTGGTTCTTTATACCTTGATGCATCGTACCTACTTGTGTTATCAAAAATAAGGTAAGTAGCCCTTTTAAAATCCCAATCCTTGATAAGCAAATCATCCATTTCTCATCATCATCTCTAATAAAATCTTGTCAGATCATGGACTTGTTGGATCCTCTTGTCATCACCTGATTTCTTCTTTTCCACAATAACAGCACATCATGTATAGTTAATCATCATCACCAATGCATCCATCGTGCATCCATCCTGCATCCACAAACCATCAGCATACCACATATCATTCATATCATACATAATAGGAAACATTGATCATTTCACATGCATTGCATTTGCATCATCATCATAATATAGATCTGTTAGTCTAAGAACCTGCATAAATCATACATTTGCATTAATCATAGCATATTGCATCATCCATCTCATCCATCATTGCATCATATCATCATTTAAGTTGTTTAGGATAATATAGATTAGTTATTCTAAGCATCTTAAAACCATCTCATTTGCATCATCATCATAACCATCCATTTTGAACTTCTTTATCACGAGATCGACCTTCAAATCGAATCTTTTTGCTCGATCTCTCGAGGGGGCAATGTAGTAGTGTAATTTTTTCCGCTAGGGCATTTGAAAAAATCATAATTTTTTTAAAATTTGGTCGCGGTAAGATTATTCTTTGAACCAATGCAACGAGTACATTGCTTCAAAGAGGGGAAAAATGTAGACATGTAAAATTAGCATCATGCATTTGATTAGGTCATATTCATCCATTCATCAAATAAATCAATTTTATTTGGTCAATCTCCTAAAGTCATCCGTTTAAATTAAATAAATCAACTTGATCCTAACATCACCCTCCTTGATTAAATAAATAAAACCTTTATTTAATTAAGTCTAAAATCACCTTTCATCCCTTTTTGATTTAAATAAATCAAAATATTCAAGTCAAAGGGATCAAAGCATCTAATCATCATTAAGTTAATCTAACCCTGATTAACCTAATCTAACCACCCATCACATCCTCTAGCTTTTCCCACTTGCACCAATAAATCATTTTAATCCATTTATAAATTCATCATTTTCTTTCAACTTGGCATAAAGATGGAACATTCCCTCAAGTTTGAAAATGAAGACAAGTTGACTTGTCCCTTCCAACATTGCAATAACTTCTCTCTTTCATGTCCCCCTCTCAACATTTAATTCACAATTTCAAATTTGAATCTCCCCCTCTTTGGAACATTGACCAAAATGTACTCATTCCTCATCCTATCACATGATGACAAGTGGCTCCATCTCATTGGCCAAATCTTTATCCCACATTGCTCTCTCATAAGCATTCTTTCAACTTGAGAATCTTTAAATAGAGGCTTCATCCTTCAACAAATCCTCCACAAACCCCACAATCTCATGCAAGGTTACTCTCTTCAATTGAGAGCTAATTTTTCCCATCTTCATAGTATCTTCATATCAATTTCATCATTGAGCTTAGCAAAGGATTGGGAAAGGGCTATTTCCACAATAGCATCAATCCACTATGGGATATGATTCATTTCATGTTTTATATGCCTTAGTTTTTCTTGTAATTTGTTTGCATGTTAAAGCATGATTTATTATCTCATAGGAGAATTATGGTATTTGCATGGTTTGAACTAACACGCTAATTTGTTTTAAAGTTTGAGCTATTTTGCAGATTTGTGGTGCTTCAATCATAAACAGAAAAATTGAAAGAACAAAAAAATAAACAATGTACTCTTTATACCTGGGTCCCCTGGTTGGTTAGGGTGAGGAGTAGTGTTGGGGCCTGCATTATTGGCATCAGTAGCCATACTCGGTGATGCCAAGGTTGTTGTCGCTATAATAGTAGGAGCTAGTGGTGCCGATGAGATAGGGGTAGATGCTGGGGGGTCTGATGCCCTCCACTACCTCAGTCTCTGAGGTGCTGCCTCCTCCTCCTACGCCCTCTCCTCCTCGCCTTCCTGTTGGTGCCCTCTTCATCTACCCTCCAGAGGCTGGGGTGACAGGTCCCCCTATAGACTAGGGTCCCCTCTTGGGGCACCTGCGTCGAAGATAGGAGCAGGATGATGCCTCTCCCACCACTGCGCAAAATCTACAACAACCATGACATTATCTACTGCCGCTATGGGCGTCAAGTCCTAGTTGGGCTCATCATCATCAGAAAGGAAGAAAAATGATGATGGTGGGGGAAGGGAAATCCCTGACTCTCATTGTGCTCCTATAGGCCCTAGTATATGTGGGCACATCCGGTGGAATCATTTGAGGATGGCCATGCTATTGCATGACCCAACTCCAGTAGTATGGTACTATGATATAGTCGCGGTGACCTACCAAAAAAAGGTCATGCTGTAGGTTCCTCAGATGCCCTGCTATCATCCACCCATCTGAAAAATCAGTAGGGTTTCCATTGGACCCCATCTGCTGTAAGAGTGTCAAACTGTAGCTGCCAAAATAGTAAATTGTTGAATCTCCACTAGCCTGTCATGTCATACCAATGGGTCATGGGAATGCGATATGGTTGTCTCTAGGGAAAACTGATCAACATACACATGATGAGGGAAAAGGCCCACACTTGCAAAAGTGTGCACGCAGTAAGGCTTTGGTACTCATAGTGGATGTACCAACCTAACTTTTGGTACAGGTGCACTAACATGCTGCACCCCTAGGAAAAAGTTGTCCTACACTCCACCATCTCTCTTATCGTATGAATGAGACCCCTTGTGCAAGTGTGAGCCTCACCCGTCTATTGTGATCCAAAACACCATGGTCATAACCATAACTTGGTGCAGTAGCGGTGCAATGGTCCTCACCTGGTCATACTAGTGTGTATATATGTGGCTCATGTCGTCACAACCATCTATCTGCCCTAAGCGGTAGATGACTCCCTCTCTCTACTCCTGTGTCGATCGACTATCATCTAGGGCCACCTGCTATCCGCAGATTGGTAGTCTGAGGATCTGATCAACATCCTCGAGCGTGATAGTCATCTTCCCACAAGGTAGCTAGAAAGATGATGTAGTGGCATCCCATCACTCCATTAGTGCTGTGAGCATCCTCTCATGATATTGCATCTCTGGCATGGTGAACACATGCCATAGATCGACCTGCTCTATATGCATGACCTCATCATTTTTAAGACGGTCCCTTTGCTCACAAATGAGTCAAAATGCTTGCCCTCTTGAATGCTCACAAATCTTTGGATACTCCTACAAAAGTGAAATCAAATTTCAATATTCACTACGATAAAATTTTAAGTTAGAACATCGAATTTCATTATGAAATCAATTTTTTTTAAGACCTATGTGCACTGCACAAAAATCTATGCACCACACATGCATCCTTGTCTGCCATGGCCGCCTCGAGGACTCCAATGCATCCCCAAGATGACAGCACCGACTTGGGACCTCGACACAAAATCTGGATGACATCACACTTTTTAGATGTGAGCACCTAAAAAAATGCCTACGCACCTCACCAAATAGAAAAATGCTAAAAATAAGCTTAAATTCATGAAAAACAACATTTAGAGGCCTACTTTGTCCACCTCGCAACCCTCAGTGATGTCGTCACGTAGCTGCTCCAACCTCAGTGCCTTGTTCTCCCTCCTACTTGGTATTTTGCTTACTTTTCTCTCACAAATGTTAACAATTTTCTCATAGTGAATATTGAAAATGACCCTTCTAGGGGTCCACCTAGGTATATATAGGCCCCCCAGGGCCCATTTTTCCTAGAGCTTGTGGCTCCCTGATTTCTCTTGAATTTACCCCACCAAACTGGGGGAAAACTTAGGAGGGGGAACATAGTCACCTCTTGATCATATTTTTCTTTTGAATAGATGAATTTTTCTTGATCATTCTTCTCTCCATTGTAGCCTCTTCTGATTTTTGAAGTTGACCCAAAATTTGAGTTTTGCAGGTTAAAGTCTTGAACAATTTATCATGACCATTTTGTCACTGTTTGTTGAGCTCGGTTGTTGGGGGCACCTTCAGTACGGTTACAAGACATAATAACCCGGCCAAAATAACCCTGGACAGAATAACCCGGTCACAATAACCCAGGGACAAAATAACCCGAGGTCATAATAACCCAAGCCAAAATAACCTATGGTCAGAATAACCCATGGACAAAATATCCCCATAAGAATATAGAGAAAAGAAAACAAAATTTATAAATTACATGTATGTTGCTAAAAAAACTTTATTATTCAAATTTTCAGTTAAAGTGTCAAATTATGAGCGATGCCTCTTATATAATCTAAAATGTTATGGTTGTCATAACCATCAACCAATCTTTTTACTCTTTCTTTGAGTTCACGATATTTTTTCCTGCTTGATTGCCCAGTGTATCCAACCATATATTTCTCTATTCTATTCTCTTGGAGACTCTATTCTTTTTTCACTACTTTGATGAATTTCTAGACTAAGTTATGTGATCCTTGAAGCAATTCACTAAATCCTTTGTGTCATCCTTCAATAGTATTATTGGTTATGGGAAGATCATCTTGAGTAGCTGAATAGAAATTCCACATTGTGATTGGAAACTTGGGTGATCATCTATTGCCTTTTATGGTTAGTCTTCCAATCCACGTGTCTTCAAAATAATCAACTTATTCCCACGAAATCGCCTTTATTTTTATAATTATTTACCATTTTATAGGTTATTTAAGCATATTAAAGGTGTTTTAAGGCTATTTTAGGGGTATATAATAGATATATGGTCTAAAAATGACCTCAATAGCCTCTATGGTGCCTCACAATCATATTTATAATTTATTTTATGTCATTTTTAGTTTACTAGCTTGATATAAAATGACCATGGGTTATTCTGTGCATGGGCTATTTTGACCATGGGTTATTCTATCCATGGGTTATTTTGTCCTCGGGTTATTTTGGTTGGGTTATTCTGTCCAGGGTTATTTTGGTTGGATTATTATGTCCTGATACCCCTTTAGTATTGGTTAGCTCGACTTTGGTGGCCTCTAAGGCCCCTTTTATCTTGGCATGCAAATCTGTAAAATTCAAAATTCAGGTGAAGGTTTTCTTCTCTATTTTAGTGAGGCTGATTTTTCCAAAATCGAACCTACTAAAGTGGGGGAAAAATGTAATGTTGCAAAATTGCACCTAGAGGCAATTCCACATTTTTGTTTTCCTATAATTTATGACACCTTGGAGCATTAATGAAAAAAATCTCATGAGTCAAAATTTCATGATTCTGATTCCATGTAGGCTTGTGATACAACAACAAAAGCTTGACAGAATGTTTCTAAAAAATCTAGGCTTTGGACGCCTGTGCAACAAGTGAAAGTTTGTGCAACACGCTAGCATCCTAGTGGTTTTCTAAGTTTGAAATAGGGAATCTAGAATCTTGACTCTTTTGACATGCATCCTAGCAGTCAGATTTTAGACGTAATGGCTCTTTTCTTCCCTTGCATGCATTAAAAACCCCTTTCTTGCTCCCATTTGGGGTAGGAAGTCATTCATTCAATCTCTCTTACTACTTGCTCCATTTTTGAGTTCTCTTCATCCTTCATAGTAGCACTCTCACAAGTGAAGCCATGCCGGACTGAGGTCCTTCCAGTAGCAACAACTCTCAAGCAAGCACTCAACGGTGTGTCTGTGTGCTCTGGAGAGGGTCTAGGCCCATGGGTAATGCTCTCTCTCTCCCACTTTCCTTTCCTACTTATTTATTTACTATCTTGTGGTGCGGGTTCCACTCTTGAAGTGGGTTTTTCTTTCACCAAATTCTTTTTTTACTTCATTTGCGTCCCTTTCCATCTTGGTTATATGTGGAGGTGGGAACACCAAAATGGGGGTCTCACTGAGGCAGGCCCCTATATAGCCCCAACCTTTTCCCATTCTTCTTTTGTGTGTAGGTGCAAAGTGGAGCTTAGAGTGAAGAGTTGAATGTCCAGTAAAAGGTAAGCCCTCTCCAAGTCCCCTTGTGTTTGTTATAGATTTTGGCTTCCTATTTATTTATTTTGTTTAGTACGTCCTAGATCTGAGCTTAGAAGTGAAATTTAGTTATGCCCGCCTAAGCTCTTGAGCCTCTATTGCTTAGGATACTGCTTTTAGATGATAAAGTGTCATGTTGGCATCCTAAAACCTTGCTACTATCTTTTGGTTGAGAGCTCAGTACTCATCTGAGGCAGAAATCTTGGGGTTTCACTCTCTCAGGATCTATAGTAACTTTCTCTGAAACACAACTCGAGTATATTTTTCTACATTTTCTTTGACTTGCTTATGTTGAGGTGTATAAGTTTAGTTCATTCCCTAGTGATCTATAGAGAATGAAGAGACCCATGTGTAGCAAATCCCTCTTATATCATAGTAGGATCATAGTATTCTCACTATTACATGTTTAACATTCATTGCAAATCATTTTCTTTATTGCAAGGAGCTCATTCTCATCACTTATCTCAACTCATCCTTGTCCTACACTTAGTGGGGGCTAGGGGTTACATAGCCTTGTCCTAGTTTTGGAACTTGATGTTGTCCCTTTAGCTAGTTGTCCGCCTTCCATATTGTAGTAATGAAAAAAGTATCCCTTTTTCCTTAGTTTGGAAATGAATAATGAACATTAAAATTAGCTTAATGTTGCCTTGATTTAGTGTTTTAATGTGTTTTTTATGTTCACGTTAACTTTAGGACCCTTTTTAATAAAATGAACTTAATTGTGCCTTATTTAGGGTGTTTTAAAGTGTATCTTTACACTTTCACACTAATCTAAGGATTTATTAATTAATTAAGGTTAATTTGAGCTTAATTGGCCCCTTTAATTCAAATCAAAGCCTAATTTATTGTAGATTTTGAAGGATAAAACTTGACACTCTTAAATAATATTACACAACACTTAATTTTACAAGGTATGTGTCCTAGGATAGTGACCTAGGACCCATTCACCACCTAGAAAATGGGTCCTCACTATGTCCTAAGACCCCCTTTTTACATAACATTTCATATTTCCCAAAGTGTGTCCTAGTTAAGTGTGCTATGACCCATTCACCCTATGGAAAATGGGTCTTCACTTAACCCTAGGGGACCCCTTGGTATATGTTTTTGCTAGCATTTTACTGATTTCAAATCCTATATCTGATGTCATTTTGTGGTATTTGAATTTCGGGAATTAAGAGTAAGGTAAGTATAAATACAATGTTATTTCACATAGTTTCATCTAAGCAATCCTAGAAAATGTCAAGTTATCTTAAGAGCATTCAAGTGAGCATTATAGAGTATTCAAGAGCATTTCTCAAACATTCAAGGGAATATTATTAAAGTTTATTTTAGCAATCAAAGATCTATTTCATCATGGTAAAGTCATGCATGTTGTTGAGCTAATGTGATGTAGCATTGGTGATCAAGTTCAAGTGTTCAAAGCCATTATCTTATGTCAAGTTCGCAATCAAGATCTACACTCATTGAGGCCACTTCATGCTAAATTTCAGATTTGCAATCCAAGGTTCAATTGAGGACTAGTGATTTGTGGAATTACATTGTTCATTCATCTTTCCTTTTATGCATTGTTTCATTTCAAAGTTTAATTACTAAAATAGGGTTTGACCAAGGAAAGCCCCTATTCTCTAGCAAAACAAAAAAAAATTCTCTTTTAATGTGTGATTGTAGGTTTTAGGCTTTGAAGATCTATTGGAGAGAAAAAGTTATCAAAGTTTTCATATTTCTTGTAATATCAAAAAAATTATTCTACATAATTTATTTTTGACTTTTGGGAGATAGACACCTAGGATCTGGGAGTGCAGACATTGAAGAACAAAACCCATAAATTGATTTTCCAAAACCCTAGCAGGGACCCATTCACTATTGGGTGAATGAGTTCTTAGTGAGACCTAAAACTCACTTTTTACAATAGGTAGACAACATTTGACCCTCTTAAAACCTACCTTTTGATTGCTATATTGGCTAGGTTTGATTTATGATTGTCAATTACACATTATAGTCATCATAATTGAATTAAATTAGAGAAGTAGGTGCACCATATTGTTTCATTTTGATAAACCTATTTTTCTTCATTTCATTATGGTGAACTTGACTTTTTGAGCATTATAGTTTTTTGATTTTAGAGTCTCTTTTAATTTTAGATTAGATCTTGCATTCATTTGCATTGAATTAGATCTCATTTAGGGTGTCTATTTTGCATTCAAATTTGCACCTCATCTAGGGTTTTACAATTGCATCATTTTGCATTCTTTAAATTTGAAAAATACAAAAAAAGAATCCATCTTGTGTATCATCTACATCATATAAACTTGTATTTCAACATTGAAACAAAAAAATTCATATCAAACTAGGTATTTTAGTTCATCGTTTTGTCACATTTCCAACTTGCATTTCATGTTGTATTTACAAAAAATTGAACCTGAAACTTACTGTAGCAAACCTGAATCTTAAAATCATTAGAAATTTTTTAAAAAGCTATAAAAATTAGTTTCAAAAACCTAATATAGGACCCATTATCCCTAGGGAAAATGTGTCCCTAATTAGGTCTTGATCTATATTTCTGGAAATTAAAAACTTCATTTCTATGCTTCCATTTGTTGCTTTTAGATCTTTGTTACAATTTCCTAATTTTTTGTTTCATTCATTTCATTCGATCTAGCTTAATTTGGTACATTTAGTGCATTGTGTGATTTGAAAATTGCATTTACAAGATTTCATTTTCATATTTTTGCATAGTGTAATTAGAAAGTTACATTGTTTAGAATTTGAAAATTGCATTTACACATTTCATTGTAGGTCATTGCATTGAATTTTAAGCCTATTTCCATTTTGGTTTTGCACACTAAGTTTGTGAAACTTGTATGATCTTTACAACTTGGTTTCCTATTAGCAATACTATTGTGAGACACAATTTGAGACTCATGTCATCCCACAATATACCATTTACTGTGGATCTTGGGTTTTCTAGCTCTCTTCCCAATAGTGTTGATAATCAACCCCCTATGGATAACAACATGCATACCTCCTTTCCCATGACTTCCCTTCCTATAAATATTGCATAATATTGTTAATATCTCACAAGAAAAAATAAGGAGGCTAGATGATGAATTGAAAATCTTACAAAACTTTATGAAAACCAAACCTATTGTTGGTCATGCCCTTCTTCTTATAGGGAATATAGGAACGACACTTAAAAATAATGATGGGATAGATTTCATATGTTCCCTAGTCCATGTCATTTACCAAAATTTTCCTCCTCCTCAAATACCTTGCATTACATCTCCCAGGCATAAGAGAGAAGAACCCGCAAGTTTCGATCACTTTGTTACTCCTAACACATCCTTTTCTGATAAAGGAAAGAGTTTGCAGTTAGAAGAAGAAAGTGATGACAACATTGTAACAAAAAAAAAGAAAAAGAGACCTAGAGTACATGAACATCAAAAGCATCAATTACAATAGTTGTATGAGCCTCCTAAATCTCTTTATAACTTGTTACAACTATCCAAAACCAAGGCGATCTTCTGTGATCTTTTACATTGACAACTAATTGAATTACCACCTAACCCTAAAAACTTGAAAAAAAGAAAAACTGATAAAACCAAACCATATTGTGCTTATCATAGATTCTTTGGAGATCACACCAATGATTTTCGAACTTTAAATAAAATATTGAAGAAGTTTAAACCCTTTAAAAATCCATCTTGACCAAAAGCATGCCCTCTTGCTCCTTGCCATGTAATAGTTCTAGGGTCATAGTATTCTCACTATTACATGTTGTACATTCATTCCAAATAATTCTCTTTATTGCAAGGATCTCATTCTCATCACCTATCTCAGCTTATCCTTGTTTTGCACTTAGTGGGGGCAAGAGGTTAGATAGCCTTGTTAGACACTAAATTTTTTCCTAAGCTTGTGACTCTTATTTTCTCCATCATTTCTCCTTTATTCGTCAATTCTTCATAATTAAATTTAATTATTTAATTAATTTATAACCTTATATGTCTTCTATTAATTAAATAATTTTAATTATTTAATTAATTCACTTCTATCTTTATTTCGTCTTGATTAATTAAATAAATTTTATTTATTTAATTATGTCACCACTGCTTATTTTTCTAAAATTAAATAAATTTCTATTTATTTAATTTTTATACTACTCTTTCACTATACTAAACAATTATTTTAATTATTTAATTATTCATTAGCTTTTTCTTTCCTCATAAATTAAATAAATTTTATTTATTTAATTGGTCCACTTTCTTAGATTTTGAATTAAATTATTATTTAATTCAAAATGATTCCTCCTTTGTCACATTCTTCTATAATTAAATAATATTTGTATTATTTAATTATTCATTGGCCACCTAAAGTAAATAATTTTAATTATTTAATTTCTCCTATCACCTCTTTGTTCGTGCCAATCTTATCCTCCACATCAAATCTTATCTCTTGGCATCTCATTTAATCTTGGCCCTTGATTGAATTATCTCATAATTCAATCTCAACCCTTCATCCTTATCATTTTCCCTAATTTTTCCCTAACCCTATTTCATACCTCATCCCTAAATCTTGGCCATTGATTATTTTCCTTTCATCCTAGCCCTTCATTCAAAATTTACTTCTCTATAAAAGACCTCAGTCATTGTCATTTCACCATCTTGGAACTTTGAGCTATCTAGAGTCCTCTTGCTATCATTTTGCATCCATACTCTTTAGAATCTTCAATATTTTTCTTTGATATTATCATAGGATATATTACATACTCAAAATCTAAGGGAAACCATATCATTGAATAAAAATGGAGAAGTGCAAAGGAGGTGAATCAATGAAGGCATGAAGATTGTGGTAATGTTATTTCATATTTTGTGTCTTTATGCGTATTTGTGCTT